>RJWM01009752.1:0-66594 GCA_004363535.1 Dasyprocta punctata | reverse complement strand
TTCTTCTTCTTCTCCTTCTTCTTCTTCTTCTTCTCCTTCTTCTCCTTCTTTTCCTTCTTCTCCTTCTTCTTTATTTTGGGAAAGGTTGCATCTAAGTTGCCTAGGTTAGTCTTAAACTTGTGATTCTGCCTCCGTCTCTCAAGTGGCTGAGAATAAAGCACTCTCATCATGCTCAGCACTTTTTAATGTTTTCTTTCTTTTCTTTTTTTGGTACCAGGAGTCAATCTCAGGACCGTGCAGTTGCCAGGCAGGCACTTGTGCCGCTGAGCTGTACGCTTGATCCTGTTTCCTCTTTTTTTTAAATGGTCCTGGGGATTGAATCCAGAACCTTCATACTAAGCTGCATCCATAACCCCTTTTATTTTTAGTTTTTATTTTGAGACAGGGTCTTACTAAGACAGGCTGGACTACAATTTAGGACCCCTTGCTCAGCCTCCCAGAGTACTAGGATTGGAGGCATGTGCCACCAAGCCCAATTTAATGTTATCTTTTGACATTCACACATTTTAAGCCTGATAAACTTCAATGACTATTGCTTTTTACAGTTAGCATTTTTTCCTAAAAAAAAAAAAGTCCTTATTATAAGGTGCATTTTCTCCTATATTTTCTTTGTAAGTTAATATGAGCTTTTATTTTAGATTTATGATTTATTTCTAGTTTATTTTGTTTAGGTGTTAAGGTGACAATTGAGATTCATTTTATTCCAGTACATATATCCATTTGTTCCAGCACCACTTTTGAAAAGCACTTTTTCCTCACTACACTGGCATTTCTGTTTTAAAAAATTTACTGATCTTATTTGTAGAAGTCTATTTTTGAATGGTATGTTATGCTCCACTTATTGCTAGCACTATTATATACCAATTATATATGCACTTGTTTATTGTAATTGTATAATAAATCTCAGAATCAGGTAGTGAAAGTTCTCTTGCTCTTAAAGTTTTGTATTTGCTCTTATTTTTTAAATAAATTTTATGTCTAGAACAGTTTCAGATTTACAAAAAACTGAGAAGGTAATACAGAGAGTTTCCATACACTTTACATCCAGTTTTTCTTATTATAGCTTACATATATTTGCCATAGTTAATGAGCAATATTGATGCACTATCATTGGCATTATTGGTCTATGCATTATTCAGATTCATCCTTTTTCTTTTATATTGGATAAATTTTGTGGAGAAAGCATACTACATGGACAAAGTGAGGTTTTCAGCATATCACATTACATACAGGATACTTAATGCCAACATAAATGATCACTGTTGACATTGACCTTGATTATCTAAATAAAATAGTGTTTTTCAGTTCTTTTCACCAAAAAAAATCACACCCCTTCTCTAATGTAGTCTCAGGGCTCGTGTTCTACCTCTTTAAAGATGAAACATCTATATAAATTAATTGGAATGCTTCTTCAAAGGAGGTTTGTTCTCTTCCCTCTCATTTATTTATTGATTAATTCATTCAGTCAGTCATTTACGCTAATATATATGTATAAATATGTATTTTATACCTTGTGCTTCAATAAAACACTACTCTATTTATTTTTTTCTTAAAATTGTTCCAGCTTTGCCCATTGGGAATACTACATTACTTTGGCATACTCCAATCTGTGTGAGGTTGTTTAGATTTTTGTGTTTTTGTATTTTGTTTTGCATGTCTTGCTTTTTATAGTACAAGTTATTCCAAAATTATGCAGTACAGTCACTGCCACACCCCAAGTACAAGCCATTTCTGTAAGAACTCTGATTCCTTTTATTGGAGAATGAAACCAAAATTTGAATGTAAGGTATGCTGATCTTTTTCGAAATTGTTTTGAGTCTTTCATGTTTTTTTGTGACTGTTATTTTGATTGAGAACATTCTCGATTCACTCTCTGTCTCTCTCTTAAACACTGGAAAGATTATCATATCTTTTTAGTGTGACTAGAAAATATGTGACACAATTAGGTGGACATGGGGAATCAAAAATTATACTATAAACATTAACCTAACCCCTGTCCAATTCCCCACTTTTCAGGACCAGAGGATTATGGATGTTAGTTGAGAGAGAATAGGGGCAACATGGGCGTATATTAGGTAATTAGAGACCGGTTTGAAATCTTGGCTGGCAATATTCGAATGATTCACTTCTCTGTTACTGACCTGTCTATATTTGACATGAAGAATTTTGAACTCATAATTGTAGATATTTCCATGTGTCTACATAAAATATCAGGAAAGGGGAAAATGTGACACTTTTAAACATCTATCACTTTTCAAATAATGTTCAAAGTCTTTTGTATGCAACATACATTTAAAGACTCACAAGAGCCTTAAAAGTGACTATTATCCTCCTTGGTTGGTGAGTGTGAGGATTAAGGTCTAAGAAATTAAGTAATTTCTCAAAATTACATGGGAAAGAAGAATGAGGTTAGGATGTTAAACCTAAAATAAGGCTACTCTATAAACTATTGCACTGACCATACATTTAAAATTATCCAGTGCTTATCTGAAATTTAAATGTAACTGGGGATCTTGTACTTTTATTTCCTAAGTCTGGGAATCCTATTCAGAACCATCTAGCCTCAAAAATCCATGCTCTTTCCAACCCAAAATATCCAAAATCTAGAAAATTGTTTTCCCATATTCTGTAATTTAATTTAATTTGTTTTACTGTCATTTGTATGAGAAAGTGTCCTTTACTCCATACTCTGAAAGAAGTGTATTACATATCTGAAGACAGAAAAGGAGTTTTATTTCGACTTATTTTATTCAATTTTGTTTTGTTTTGTTTGTTTGTTTGTTTGTTCGTTTGGATGGTTAAACAGTCCAATACGCCTTTATAAAATTAACTTTTTGCTTCAATCAACTGTTATCAAATTGGAAATTTTCTAACCCAATAATTCCATTACACATTTGAGCTGTTCCTCAGCACTTCAAAATGGAAACCAAAATATGTGAAAGAAGAAATAGACACAAAGACTTGTCATATTTGATGCTCTTAATCTCTACCTAAAAATACTATACCAGTGAGGCTGAGGATTTATTCTTTCCATGGAAACAGGGTAACCTATAAAAACTAGAAGAAATAATTTACCACCTAATTTATAATCAACTCTCCGTGTAAATTCAAATTTTTTATTGTACTGTTCAAGGCCTTGTGACATTCCTTCTCTCTATAGTCTCACACCCTATAAAATTATGATTTTCTACTTAAACATGTCCCTTGTGCTCTTTCAAAATACAAGTATATTTCTATTTTCCATGTTAGTAGGTTCACATGACTCTCAGTTTTGGAAATATGAGAAACAATATAAGTTCTTAAAAATTACACACAAATGTTTTTATAATCTGAAATATGAACAAAATTTCTAAATAAAATATCAAAATTTAAAAACAATAAGCACTAAGATTGACAGATTTATGATTCAAAAAATGTAAAATTTCAGCATAGTTAAAAATACAGGAAAAGAGTTAAAAGTCAAATGTCAAAATGTTTTCATAGAATATCCAATTGTTCCCAAGTTATTTTTTATTTACCTTTCTATTTTTTAATAAATGCAACTATATGCTTACTCTTATTTTTGCCACCACATTTAAGATTTCTATTCTTGTTTATTGTATTCGGTCATTCCATCATGATTCAATTTTCTTATCTTGGACCATATCCTTCATTAATTATTTTAGTAAGGATCACGGACTGTAAATGTTCTTGATTTTCTATACCTAGTGTACTAACACTCTAGACCTATAGCTAATTATACAAAAGGTGCAAGCTAGAAATGCCAAGGTGCAAGCTACTTGTTCCTACAGAAGAATTTAGTATTTTTTTTTTACCTTCCAACCATTGTTTTTAGCTTTAATTATTTGCAGTTTTAATCTATTTATTAATATATTTGTGATTTGGTAACTTTTTTTAAATTACAGAAAATGAAGCAATTATGCTGTATTGTATCTGTATATTAATACATAAGTATTGAAACTACAGTATGTAACGTGCAGAATAAATTGACCTAAAACAGACTCCCATATAGAAGGTGTGTAATTTTGAATTGAAGTCAAAATTCTGTGAGGACCACATGCAGAAACAGATATAAAATAACCATGGAAGAGAGGGCCAAGTTTTTAGTCCGCTGGTTTGATCTCTAAACTTTTAAATAACTATTCTCAGAGAAAAATCCAATTTCAGTAGAAGAAATTCAGGCAGATACATTGTGGCCTTGGGCATATTAAAGCCTATTTTGAAGAAAGAGTTACTGAGTCTGAATAAGAGACTATAACAAATTATTCTAAAGATACTGCCTCCTGGAATGATTTTTTAAAAAGATATAATGGTCCCTCAGCTTATCCACACCTGTGTCCCAGATGAATCCAGTGACTGAGGCCACAGATTAGACAGTTTACTTGGGCAGGGGGGAGGAAGGTGGCTGGTTTGGATCAGGCTATCCTGCTGGCTTTCATCATACAGCTGCTCACTTCCTCCAGCTCCAGTGTTGCAACACACCTGCCTGTAGTGCACCCTTTAAAGGATAGCCTAGCTTGTAGTTTTGGCTGATCTTCCTAGTGGTCAAGGAAGTGGCCTGAAGAGTTAGAACCAGAAACAAGCACAGTATTCTGGGGGACTTTGAAAATGTATATTAGACAAAGTTGAGATCTTTGCATAGCAGCCAAAATTTATCTAGCCTAACTCGAAGAGATGATAATAACAGAGCCCAAGGAAATATATTCCTGGAAAAGAAGGCATATAGATCATTTAAATGTCCTTTGTGGGATGCAAAATTGACTAAGATGACATTGTAGTGAGAATAATATTTCAAAACACTGTCTTACACAATTTGAGCTGTTATTACAAAATACCACAGACTAGGTGGCCTAAAGAACAGATAATTGTCTTAAAGTTCTAGAGGTTGGAAGTCTAAAACCTGGGTACTAGCATGATCAGGTCCTAATGAGTGCCCACTTCCAGGCTTGTAGAGGTCGATTTCTCATTGTGTAGTCCTACGGTGAGTTCTCATGGAGAGGGAGCAAGTTCTCTGCTGTCATTTCTTAAAAGCATTAATCCTATTAATAGACCTTCACCTTTAAAACGTCTGCTAAATGTAATTTCTTCTTAAAAGATCTCACCTCCAAATACCTTTGTGTTGGGGATTAGGGCATGTACACATGAACTGGGGTTGGAGACAAAATATTCAGTCTGTAACAAGCACTAAATCATTATGTTTTTAATCGCCAGTGAAGCCTAGAACCTGTTCTGTTCACAACTCCAATAATGAAAGCAAGGTTTCAATTATTCCCATCTCAGAATTGCTTTCATAAGCTGCAGACTAGGGAGGAATTAGGGTCTTACGCAAGTTCAGTCTCCCCAGATCAGAAAGAAGGAAAGTTCTGCTGGTGTTCAGAGGAGAAGACTAAGTAGAAGGTGGAGTAGGAAGAAAGGAAGAGCAGAAAATAGGCAGAAAGTCAGAATCTAGTGTTTTGTCTCCAGAAATACAGCTGTGGTGGATGACCAAAAAAAGCAGAGGTGCTTGAGTTTTTCTGATACTAGTATCTTTTTCAATACTGTTTCCAAAATGCCCTAAGTTACAACAAAGCTGTACTCAGTGTTCCAACCGAGAAACAACCTGATTCTGGACCCCACTTTCTTAGGCACGTTTGGAGTTTTTAGAAGAATCATAGCTGCCATATTCCCATGCAAGGTGAAATGAAAGTGCGCAGAGATCTGGGGGCCAGAAGTTGTGAAACTGGCAGAACTCAGGATTCTGTGACTGAGTTAAGGACAAGGCATTGGAGAAAGCAACTACTAGGAGATAAGGAAGGGAAGTTACTTCAGGGATACATACAGAAGGGGAGGTTGTATTAACCACTGTTTACTGGTGCTGGTAAACTTTTCAATTGTTGGGAGAAAATACCTGACACCTGTAACTGAAAAGAGCAAGGGTTCATTTTAATTCAGTTTCAGAGGTTTCAGTCGATGGTTGGCTGGCTCTGATGCAGAAACATCATGACTGAAGGGCATGGTGGGGCCAAGCTGTTCACTCCATAGTGGCTAGAAAGTAGAATGCTGAGAAAGCAGAAGGGTCTAGAGACCAGACACAGACCCCAAAGTTACACATCACGGCACTCTGAGACATACCCAGAAGTGTGCTTTACTAATCTCCAAGGTGTCTCTCAAACTGATTAAGTTAGCAAGATCAATGGTTCACAGAAAGTCTGCCCTTTCGAGGACTAGCCAATTTCTAGAGATTGTAAAGGACTCCATTTGCCTGAAAATGTGCTTTTCATTCACAAACCAAACAACCCAAAACTTGTATCATGAGCCACTGCTCTCCATTATTAAACTGAGGGCATCATTCTGCCCTTATCACCCCACGGCCAGATGCCAAGCAACTAAATTTAGACTTTACACACTGTAGCATGTATTCATCATTCAAACTAGCCAGTTCTAAACTTGTCTGTTCACCCTGGCCTGTTATTTTCCTCAGAAATCACAGTAAATGCTATTCTCCATGCTTTTCCCTTAATTCGTTGGCCTCCTTATCCTATGGGCTTCCCTGTGTGGCCACCTGTATGGAGTACAGTCACCTTCTTTTCAGAATGGCCTGACTGGGTTTTAAAATGTTTAAGAAAAACAAACAATAAAACTACGGAAAATTCACATGCATTTAATTGAAAATGTTAACTTCTGTGACCCACAATCAACACACATCAGATACCGAGCAGGTGTCTTACTTTCCTTGTTACTGGGTCAAGGAAATACTAAACCCCCACAAATTAAAGAAAGAGAGATTTATTTTGACTCATAGTTTTAGAAGTTTCAGTTCATAGCTAACAGGCTCAAATGCAGAAACAGCATGGTAGAAGGACCTGCCATGGAGGAAAGATGCTCAGGTCATGGCAGTCAGGAAGCAAGATCAAAGTAAACAGCTAGAGAGATATACCCTTTCAAATCACAACTCCAGTGAACCACCTCATCAATCAGGACCCTTTTCCATGTAGCTTCTCATTTATGAGCACATCGATGGATCAATCCACTGATGAGTAAAGCACCCTCGAGATCCAATCACTTTCTAAACACATTTCAGATTCAATCCATAACAGTGGACATAGGAATTCAAGAGAAAAAGGAAGTGTATCATGATACTCCTACACATTTGAGTGGAATTGTCAACCCTAGTGAAATATTTCAGTCTTTAAAATTTTTTAAACAAAGTTTGCTCGTTGGTATTTATTTATGATCATAAAGTAGTACATATTCATTGTAGATAATTTGGAAAATTTAAAATTCAATTACAAGAAAAACACTTCAGGGACTTTCCCATAATTTTTTTAAATGTATCTCTACATCTATTCAGGTATTGACCCTGAGTTGCCCGCACTAACATTAACATGTTTTTATTAACAATATTTACAAGAAACTTTCTATGCTCCTCAATGGTCTTAGTATCAATCACCTAATTCGTTTAACCAATCCGCTTATTGTTACATATTTAGATTTTCTACAATTTCCTATCCTTTATAATTCTCAGTTGTACTCATAAGTACATAAAACTTTGCATGCATCTTTAATATTTCTATTTAGGTCAATTCTTGCAATTTTTGAGATCTTTTAATGATTTTCATGACTTTAGGTTTCTAATAACAATGCTTCTCCAGCTGTAACAATCTATAATATTCACCTACATGGTGTATACAGTGTATGAGAACGTCTATATTTTCTCTTTTTAAAAAATTTCCTTTCTTTAATAAGCTTGAAGACAAAATATTTTCATGTGTCTCTTGTTTAAGATTTTATTTAAATTGCACATTTTTCTGCCTTTGGGTGTAGGGTGTGATATTTCCTTTTTCCTACTGATTTCTAAAAGCTCCATTTATTTTAAAAACTATTAATCTTGATTGTAACATGTAACATTTTCCTGGCTTACCATTTTCTCTGATTTTGTTCTCATAGGTTTATGTTTTCATTTGTATTGACAAATACTGTATTTACATCTAGTATATATTTAATATAGATAATTAAAGATGAGACACTGAGATGAGTTGATCTCATTCAATTTTCACTTAACTTGCTATTAATCATAGAACATTGAGACTATGCGCTTACTGCCAGGGCATGACGATCGCTGCAAGTTGAAGAAACAAGTCTAAACACACATGTGCTTACTCAGAATCTACTGCGCTCAGCCCACACAGTCATCGCATGAATTTCAGGGAATCTCCATGCCATAAAAAGACATTTTCTTGGGTCCTTGAGAAAACACTAAATACAATAACAACTGCCACTTTCTAAGGCCATGTAGTTCTTTCATAGGGTGGATCTCATTTAACCCTAAGCTTGCCAATTCTCTCATTTTACAATCAAGCGATGAGCTTAGTGGGTTGCCCCACAACATCTGGCTTGTGAGTGGTAAGCCGTGACAAGTGTGCACATGTAGGTTCCTCCCCACCTCAAATGCCATCTTTTTACAGGATTGCATTCCCAATATTAAAAGATATTTTAAAATTTATTTGCCTAGGTCAGTGCTGGTGAACCTTTTACAGACAAAAAAGTTCGTTTAAAATTCTGTAAAATGCCATTGGAATGGGAAGGAGCAGGTAACTGGTATCTGTGTGTCCTCACCAACGAGGATGCAGGAACTAGAACCTATGAAAAGCAGAGAGCTTGGGACTATGGCGGTTAAATGCTTACACTTTCCCTAAATGAGGGGGAAAAAATCTTTGAATTGTCAGTTTCACACTGTCTATTAACACTACCTTTGTTTTCTGCATAACACTTATCCTCTTTCACATAATTTGTAGTTGCTTATTAATCATCTATATCCACCAATTGAAACACAACTTTCATGCCAATTAGAAGTCATCTGTTTAATCACATCACAGTCAGTCTGTGAAATGGTGCCTCTGGCACAGTTGCATCAAATCAATATTTGTAGGAGAATTAACAGATAAGGACATAGCAACATTGAAATTTGAAGAAACCACAATGGGCCTCATACCCTCTCTTAAACTCTGTATAAGAATTTCCATAATGCAGTTTCTCATCACCATTAATCTATCCTCAAACAACCTCAAGTCCTCCAATATTCTTCCAAATGCAGAAGGGTTTTGGAAATTAATATTTAAATGATAGTATAGTAATGTGATTATAAAGCATTATTGAAATTGCCAAACTGCAAACTATTTTATGAAAAATACATATTGACTCTAGAAAGCAGTGTAATCTTTTAAACCAGCACATTTATTTACATGCATCACTGGATAAATTCCTTTTGAATAATGAAAGCCCAAAATTACTGTGACTTATAGAAGAAATATATTTATTTCTCTCTTAAAGAAAAGCTAGGAGTCAAAAAAATCTAGGACATTAAGATGGTTCAATTCTTTAAATTTTTCAGTTATATGAATTTTTGTATTTATCTGCGGTTGATGTGACCTCCAAGATTCACCATAGGCAAAAATAACTTCTTTAACTCCAGATATTTTGTTGCATTCCAGCCTGTCACAATGACAAATAAAATAGGACAAAGGACACACAATGCTTTTCTATTAATGATGATGCAAGACTGCCATGTAGCAATTGTGAATATATATCCCCAGGATCAAAGCTATTGACATGGCCTCATCTTGATCAAAGAAAGACAGATAAATATATCCTTTATTCCATGTACACTTGGACTCATACAAAAATCAGGAGTTCTACTGCCATATAAGACAGGAAAATCCATATAGAGGTCAACTAGTAGTTTTTATCAAGCATTCAATTGAATATTTATTTTTCTACTCAAAATAATCAGCCCAGAAGACTGAGTACTGATTACCATATTGTTGTCATTGTCGCTACTTTTGAACTGACTACAGAGTCTACAAAAAATTTTTGTACAGAACCTCAAAGGTGTTAAATATTCGGTCTTGAGTAAATTTGAATTTTTGAAATATCAAAATGTCATTTTAGACTAAATTTAAGAGTGAGAGACATAAGAAAATTACTGATGTTATTTGAAGTTATACATAACTTCAAACTAATGTCTCTAAAAACAAGTTTCAACGAGAATTTATACACATACAACCAGTGCCACCATCATCTATCCCACCACCACCATCGTTTATCACCGTTATCACTATCACTTATTAAAGACTGAAATTTATGAGGATGGTGATTTTCATATTTTGCATTTTCTTTTTGAAACATAATACTCAAGAAAATTAATTTTATGCTCCTTAACTTGAAACTTCCAGGCATATCCATAGCCTGCATAATATGTTACGGCAGCAGATAGAATGCGATTAAAATCTTTAGTACACTGAATGATCTTTTCTAGGATGGAGAGAACAGATTTCCAAAATTTCTCATACTTATGCTCTAAAATTAGGATTCTATAGCACAAAGGCTACTTGAGTTGATTTAAAATGAGTCTACAAATTCACTGGATAATACCACCCTCTGGAGGCAAAGTGCTAATTACTTGTTACTTGTTTGTTTTAATATAAATAAAATTATACTTTTACTGAAATTTGAGGATGGAAAAATAACAAGTGTTAGTTATATTTTCTAAATTTTCTAGAATTAAATACCAAATTTCTCATGTTTTTGAATTTTTGTCAATTGTCCCAAATAAAAAAAGTAGTTTTGTGTGTGTGTGTGTGTGTGTATGTGTGTTAAAACAACTGTACACGCTGCACCCAGTGCCTACTCCAGAGGGAGACACTCCGCCTGTGTACCCGCATCATATCTCTCTGTAGTGCTATCCTACTTGCCTGTTGCTTTCTTACCAAAGTGATGGTTCCTTTAAAATGACACATTAATCATTAAATGACTGAAATTAAGCAGTCATTTAATAACTCTTCGGTTGCTTTGGAATCTCATATCTTAATTTCCAAGAAAAAAAAATATATATATGTTTGAATATGCTATTTTAGCCAGTTTGCTTAGTAAACGCCCACAGGGAGCTATCCTGGGCTCTGAATTTCCTACCAGAAGATAGATATTAAATAGGAAAGAGGATTGAGGGATTAAGAAAAGTATAGAAGGGAGAAATTTTTAGAAGACACAGCAGTAATTTAAAGTTGATCAAAGTACAGGAATTGGATGCTGAAAGTGACATTTGAGATACAAAATACACTTTCTTATTCTTTAAATAAGTATGACCATGAGAAAGGAAAAGTACAATTAGAAAGAAAAAAATATTATTAAAATATCTGGAAACAATAAGATGTTACCGTGGTGATCTAAGAACTCCAGAAAGCAACATCACACTAACAGGTTAAAATGCAAAATACTTAATGTTTTAAAGTGATGCCAAAACAACTTGACAAAATTCAAAATCAGTATTTTATTAACATCTGTGGTATAACAAAATTAGGTACTTAAAATAATAAAATTATACACATCTCTCAAACCAAAATTTAACATTAATAAGCTTAATGGTGAACCATTAGTAAAGGCATCGTCATTAATGGCACAAACAAGATGCTAAAGCCTACTAATATTTCCATGATATACATCTATTATGTATATTGTCCTGAAAAAATTCAGCAAAAGGAAGAAGTAAAATATAAACACTGAAGTGTGGGATAAACTTACTAATGTTTATAGATATAAGAATTACATAGTTAGTACTTTAATTTTACTTTTCTTCTGTTTAAAAAATATACATATATAGTACACAGTAATTGCATACAATTCTATTTGCAAATGTAAAAAATAAAATACAGAAAGTACCCCAAAAAAGAACTGCATAGTTAAAATAGCGGCTAAAAAAATAGAGAAATTAGTAAATTGGAAGACAAAAATTTTCATACATGAATTTCCAACATGCAAAAAGTAACTAAGCATAAAATATAATGAAAGGAAAAATTAGATTTACTATAGCATCTGGGCTCAACTTGTGTTGCATACAGTTAAGAACTCTGACAGATCTAGAAGCAACTCACAAATGTAAAAAAATAAAAAAAAGTAAAAAGTTTCTGTAATTTGGGAAAGACATGATTGGATCAGAATGGACGCAATTTGTGAAAGCCAAGTAGCATTAGGGACTGCTGGCATCCCAGGGTGCGCAAGCAAAGAATAGCTATAAATTATCTAATGGAATGATCTAGAATGAACTTACAGACTCACTAAGTCTCCAATGGAAAATTAAGATATTCTTTGGGAAAGAATGGCCCCCAATAATCAAAATAGGAAACTGGCTGACTCAGAGTACCCTAGGGTTTCCCAACATCCATGCTAATACTTTTCCTGCAGAAGCAGTCCTTTCTCTTTAGACTACTGTTGAATTTGCTCCTGCTTTGCTTGAAGAGCAAGTAACGAAGTTATCTAAAGAAATAACCTCGGATAAGAGGCAAATTCTCTTTGTTCTTTTTGTGTCTTAGTAGCACAACAACAAAATTGTCCATCAGATCCTACACACCTCAGGGTCACAACAAAAACTGTACCTTAGGACCAAAAATTTACTACCAAAGGAATTGTAAAATTTTGATAATTTTCTTTGGCAAAATATAGGGAATACTGGGGACAAAAGAACCTCAGAAGTACTTGATCAGAGCAGAGAACACATAATTTTGCATTAGGTTTGTTAATGCATGAATTCATCACAGATTCAAAATTCATCCTGCCAGCTTGTGCAGCACCATTGCTCAGTTCACTGAAGGCCGTTTTACCGTTATGGATTGTGTCTAGATGCCCTGCCAAAGCTTCATGAGGTGATAAGTGGGGCTTTTCAGAGGTGGCTGGATATAGGGTATGTGATATTGGGATTAAGCATGTGATGCTGGGAGTTAAGGGTATGTGATTATTAAATTAGTTCACTGATTGGTTTGCCATATTTCTGGATATATAACGGGAAGGTCAAACATGGGTGTGGGTGACATCACCCAAAGAGCAGGAACCCTACATAGATATAAGGGGACAGAAAGAAGGCAGGTCTGCTGCTGGTTTTTCACTGTTTCACTGTTTTGCTGCCTTCAGGCTGCCATGAACTTTTTCTCCTCTTCGGTGCCCTCTACCATGCTCATTTACCTTGGACCCAGCCAACCTTGAAATGAAATCTCTGCAAACTGTAAGCTAAATAAACCTTTCTTCTTTTAACTTTGGGTGCCAGGTATTTTGTCTCAGCAATGAGAAAAGTAACTAAGACATAATAATGATCTATACCAAATGAATCATATATGAGAGAAATCCTCCACATACTGAAGAAAAAATTACCTAAAGTCTTATATCATGCATGTTGTACATGACACACAAACGCACTCCCTACTGTTCCTAAAATGGATTGACAGAAACATTTCTCCATGATAAACTGTTGTGTGAGGAAAGCACCGAAGTACTTAAAAAATGTGAAGTTATTGGCCTCTATAAGGTGGAAAAGATAGTGAAACACATTACACTGGGGATGAAAGAAACTCATCATGGTAGAAAGAACAGTGGCTAACATAACAGCCAGCAGGGTCAAACTAATTCTCAGAAAGGTCTTATAAACAGAGATCATTGGTTGTGGTTAATGGATCACAGGATTCTCAGAACCAACAGGAGCTAGCATGGGATTTTGAATAAATTTGATGAGCAGAGCACTGATTTGAGCCACAATAATAAAATTTGTAGCTCACTAGTACTATTCCAAAGATAGTTGTTAGACTCAAAATTTCATGAAAGAAGGGGAGAGCTTGGAACTTTGAGGAAAAAAACCATTAAACAGTATCAATAATATATTCTGTAGTATTTCCCTTTGGCCTTCTAAAAATATAGGTGGTCATTACTTGAAGTATTTGCACATTGGAGTATAAGAAGTGTTTGAATCTTAGGGATAATTGGCTAACCCAGAATATAACCACCTATAAGACAGTCTTTGGAATTAGGCAAGAAATTGAAATTTAGGCTTGAGACTGTATCTTAGAATGGTAGGTCCATGTATTCATCCTGGTTTTTCTTCCCAAGTTTAGAACATATCGCCAAGAATATGTGTTCAGATAATAGCAGATTAGCATCAGATTCATGAGGACGCATGTGTGTTTGTCTATCAGTACATTCATTTAATATTCACAGAGTGAATAAATAACTTGTTCAAGACCTACTTTTGGTGGAAATTGAGGTGGGATTTTATTTAGGCTGTCAGATTCTATGACTCATGCTTATAGCCTGTACTATAGAATAAAAGATGGAGCAAACTCATTCCCTTAAATAAACACACATGTTCATTCTCTCACACACTCATGCTTGTACACATCATAGGAAAATATGCAGGAGAAAAATGGCATTGGATACTGTTGAGAAGACTGATGGAGTGGGAATAGGAAGAAAGCTTTCAGCTTTTATTTTATAATTTTTTGTCCTAATTTTTCTAATCTGCTTTAAATGAACAGAAGTACAATTTCAAAATGTACGTAAAGCCTCTGAGTTAGGAAATAGCACTATCTGAGAATGAAGTTTCCACTATTAATGCATAGGAATAAATTCAGAAGAGAAATAATGATAGCCTGAAGAGGGAAGCAAATCCATAGAGGTCTTTTTAGACAAATCTTTGTAATAATAGGAAATAATTTGGCATTTTAAGAATGGGAATAAAGCCACTGTGTTCTCTCTTGTATGGTGGCCCAAACTTATGCTGTAAGATGTACTTATTTTCCAACTTTTAATTGGCCCAAACTCACTACACAGCCTGCTCCTTTTCTTACTTTTAATAAAACTTTGCTATTGTTAAAAAAAGGAATAAGGATAATATGGTTAGAGCAATACTTTTAAAAAGATCATTACGTCAACAATGAATAATAGATTTAATGAAGGGTAAATGTGGATGCTAAGAACTATTTACAAGGAAGGTAAAGTAATGTAGAAAAAAAGATGATGGTGACTGAAAGTGTGACCGTGGATGTGGAGAAAGAAGCAAAGGAATGGATTACACAGTTGAGAGATAGGAAATATCAACTGGTAATTGGCAGGATGGTGAGAGGGGAGATTAGATAAATTATGTGTTTTAGCTTTTGTGTCTGTATGAAATGGTGTCACTTGCTAACAAAGAGAGCAGAATTGGAGAAGAAAGTATTGGTTTTGAATATACTGAACCAGAGTGGGGAGTCCAAAACCCAAGTAAAGATGTTGAACAAGCAAATGAATATATAGGGTGGGAGTTCAGAGAAGAGGCCTCTGCTGGCACAGCACTGGCATCAGAACAGTAAATAGGACACCTGGGAGAAGGAGGCTCATATGCAAAGGGGCTGAAAAACAGATGGTTCCCAGAAAAGACTCAGGAAATCATTACTGAATAAATGAATGGATGGAGCAGGCAAGGAGACCATGAAGAAAAAAATAAGGAAAACTGTACATGCCTTTTAAGAGAAATGGGATAGTCTATTCAGTGAAATGCATCTAAGAAACATTTTTTTGTATGAGTTGATAAGAAAACTTATTTCAAAAAAAATACTAGGATTACTAAAGATCTGATCTAAAATCAAATACTGTTTATTCTCAAGTATACTATTGTACAAATGGCAATATTAATTATGATATTGCTAGGATATTGCTGTAAACATCAAAGAAAAATACTACTTTTGCCAGTATGCTATGTTGGAAAAATGTAGACTAGCATGGTATTCTGACCTTTATTTACTTAAATATTCAGAATAATTGGATCATCCAATTTTCAAAGTAGAGAATCTAATGAAAGAATTTTAATTAACCATTAGTATAGTGGAAATAATGACAGCATAGTAGCATGATTTCAAATATGTGTCTTTTAAATTTGTTAGAGTAGAATCCTGAGAGAGATCTCAGAAAAATGGCTCGTGATCAATTGTGTCTCTAGCATTTTCATTTGCAGTTTCATTTCTCTGATACTTATAATATGCTCGTGACTCAATAACAAATGTTTTAATATGAAGAATACACAGGAAATTTAACCCAAAGTCTCTGCTTTTGAGGAGTTTCCAATTTCAACAGAAAGTTTGGTGATGAAAACATAAATATTTTAGCAAAGATACAAATACATAGAAGTACTGAGGAAGTCCAATACCTATTAGAGAGACAGGATGTGGGATTTGTGTAAGAGTTGAACTGTAAGGGCCAAGTATGATTTGGGCAGAACTAAGGAGTCAAGGACCCAGAAGAAGGGCAGCTTAATCAGAGAAGGAGAAGCAAGAGAAACTCTTACTGTTTTCTACAAAAACTGTAGCACCAGGCTGAAGTTCTACATGTTGTGGGGTGGTGGTGGGGTGGGGGACAGGAAGAGGGTGGAAAAATAAATAGGTAAAAGCTGAGGTCAAGTGGAGGCCTCTCTCCTGATGGGAGGAAAGGAGCTGCTCAACCATTGTAGCATGTTTATTTATACATTTATCAAGTAATATCACCTGACACCCCTTTGCCTAGCAACCCATTGTTTGAATTGACTTGGGATTTGGTGTTTTCTGGGCTGGAGCAGCTTTTTCATGTGGCTTGGCTCCAGCCCTCTTTGTTCTCAGGATGGCCTTGCTCCAGCCCCACATGTGTGATCAATCTCTAGCTTCAGCTGCTCCCAACATCAACATTACACATCAGTAATATTGGAGGAAGATAGGCAGAATCTGAAATAATAATAATAATAATACTTGAGTTTCGATTGGTAAGTGTGGGTGTAGGAATCAAGAGGGGAATGAGAAAAAATATAGACTTTTAAAATGGAGGTGAATAGGCTCTGTTAAAGAGCTTATGTAAATGGGTAATAATTACACACACCAAAATTGCATTTTTGTATTTTATTTACATGAAATCAAATCTATGTTGACAATAGATATAAGGAGAACAAGAATTGGAGAAAGACAGGTAAGAGAGGAGGCTTCCACAGTGTTGAAAAATAGTTTAGAAAAAAAAATTTTTAATGAAGTGAAAATGGGTGGTAGTAATAAATTTGAAGGATAGTTTAGGAAAAAAAAACTTTAAATGGAAGTCAAAATAGAGGTAGTAATAAATGTGTAGTTGACATTTAGTATGTTTTCTTATGCATCACTCCTTCTCTGATACTTCTGTTAAAACTAAATTCTCCATTCAAGCTCCCCTGGGCCAAAAGTATAATTCTAATGGAAGATATTACATCAATCCATCAAGTCTGTTAATTCTTCCTATCTTCCTCTTATACCACAATGCAAGATGTGGTCAAAACATACACAGAATGTTTAAATAAAAATCATCACGGCAAAAGACACACTGCCATTAATCTGCCTTGCTAACCGCTCTTATCCGATCATTCTCGTCACTTTCTGAAGAGTTCTTTCTGGAGAGTCTTTAATTGCGCTGCACTGGCTGCCTTGATATACTGAATCAACTCGAAACATTTACGTTTCATAGTCGTTTTGACTTTTGGGAAGAGTCAAAGTTGCACAGGGCACAGTACCAGATCTGGTGAATCAGGTGAATGAGAATACACTGTAATGTTTTTATTTGATAGAAATTGCCTTGAACATTTTGAAATGATCGAGGACTTTGGAAGACACTAGATGACAGTGTTGGAAGAGGAGTGCTAGAAGTGTTTCAGAAAGTTGCAAGAATGCTGGGATAGTATATTTGAACTGAAGGGAAGGATTTTGAGAGAAATGATGGCAGTATGCCTTTATTGTAATAGTCTTTTTAAGTTTTTAAATTTTTATTTTAAACATTCATCGTAGTTTTTATTGTACTATGTAATTATGCCAAGCTGGGTCAAATACATCATTTCTAGGACTGGCATTACTAAAGAAAGGGCCATTTCTTTATGCATGAAGATATAAATCTGAAGGGGATATAGCTAATAAGCAGAGAAAAACAGAAATTAGTGTGGAGTAGTACAAGAGAGAAATCAATAAACTTAGAGACAGTTGGTAGCATTAGTTCCTTTATCCCCCAAGTATAATTCCTCTTGTTTATTTCAAATAAACAAGAGGAAATAAATCTATATAGTCTCCCTTTTGCCATGGAGAAGTTGAGTTTCCTTACAGTCACTTGGAACACAAAATGTCATCATTTATGCAAGACTCAATAGTACGTAAGAAATAAAGTAAGAAAGTCTTGAAAATCGATACTATGTAGAGATGATAAAGCAAAAAACAAGAATAATGCTATTATTTGACTTAGTAAAGCATGCTACTATTAACTTACATTGTTAACACTGGGGAGGATCAGGTAATTTGGGGGAGATGATGCTTATTTGCACTCAATAACTGTTAAATTTAGGGTGTCTATCAGCCATTTAGAAGCTCTTCAGCTCACGAATGGATACAAAAGTTTAAATCCATTTATATCCAGTTCTAGAAAGCATAGAATAGAGAAAAATTATAAAAAATGATAGATAAAATCTTCAAAAATGATATTAGACTGGGAACATAGGTAAAAAAAATAAAAACAGTGAGGTAGCAGTGAAAATTTGTAGACTGTAATTGCTGAGTATCCAAATGGAAGAGGTAATCAAACAGATAAACAAATGTCATAAAAAGAAAAACAGAATGATCAGTATTATAGAAACTCTATGAAAGAAATTATCTAGGAAGAAGTTGCTGTCTTAAATGCTATGAAGAGCTCTAGTAGGACAATACCTGAAAAGGCTCCATGGCAACTGGCAGGTTTTGGTCAGTTTTATAGAAAACATATTCATGAGATGGTGAGAGGAAAAGCAAGTTTCCAGTGGCTAGGGTCAAACACGTGAGGTGGCACAGCTAGCTACAACTAATATTCACATCTCTAGATTTTGTAAACAGAGGACAAGCATAGAGACATAGTTAGAGAGAAACACTGGCAAGTTTTTATAGATTAGAAAAACCACCAACAGGGTCAGGGATATAGCTCAGTGGCACAGCACCTGCCTGGCAATTGTGAGGTCCTGAGTTGAATGTTTGGTACCAAAAAAAAAAAAAAAAAAGAAAAGAAAAGAAAAGAAAAAAAGAAAGAAAGAAAGAAAAACCACCAATGGGCAAGCTAAAGAAATACACACGGTATAACGAATATACTTTATCAGAAATCCTGGGTTAAATCTTATTTTTTTTCCTCCATCAACAATTTGTATAACTTCCCCTGCTTCCTTTATCTTGTCTGTAAAATGGAAATTGTGAGATACTAATGGAAATTATTTATTGGAGTTGTTATGAGAACTAAATAAGTTCATGAAGATAAAGAACACAGAGCAGATATTGGTACACAGTAAGCATTTGGTCAACGTTAGACATCATTACAGCAAACATCTTAGAACTTTTATATTAATTTGGAAATCTCTTTCTTCCAGTCTGCTCAGAGGAGAAGGGAGAGTTGGTGATAGTGGTCACACAGATACACCATCATACCTCGGTTCCTTAATAGGGGACAGAATTCTCCATGCCGAAAATACTTTGGATTGACTGACAGGACATTAAATATTCATTTCCTAGCTTTCCCTGTCAGTCTTCTTCCTCATAAGTTACTTCTTTTCTTTCAGATCCTCAGGCATGCTTTTTTACCTAGCCTGTCATGCATTCTCGTCAGTCCCTAGAAATGCTACTTTACGGTGCCCCAGAAAGCATGACATCATTACCGTGGACAAACATGTGTTTCCTTCCTTCCTGTGCTGGTCATTATTGCTGGCACCAGCCCAGACTCCTTCTTCCTGCAACACTAAACCAAACTTAGTTTTTATGTATACTGGATGCCTACCTCATAGGATAGGCAGCAATTTGAAATTTTATGAAGAATTATTATGGAGAAGATGCTTGTAATATGCTGTAATCAAAATCAGAGTGCAAAAATTCATCTGCACTACAGCTTCTACTCTGAAAATGTATGTGGGTGTGTATTTAGTCCTTGCTTAAAAACACATACGGGAAGGAAAAACAGCGGCATCTTAAAGATGCATATGCCTGAGTGGTATGGTTTTATTTTCTCTATATTTTTCCCTATATTTACAAAGGTCTTTTGTTACTCTGAAATTAAAAGAAAGGTTGTATTTTATGGGGCTGGATATTCAGAAAAGTTACTGACATTCAAAATCTTTCTCTTTTGCACTCTTCTCAGGCAAGTTTTCAGGCAACCTTAATGCTCTGGGGAAAAAAAATGATTTTTGTGAAAACTCATCTTGAAAAGCTTCAGTGACCATTCAGATTCTAAGTTATTTTAAAAGAATTTCATTAATTTCATCTGGTTTGCTTAAGTCAGTTCCTTTTTATTTGTCTTTAACATTTTTATATACAACAAATATTTGTGTGCCTATTACATGATAGACATATTTTTTCTTGCAAACAGTGCACAAAGTAAGACAGGCATTAATCCCCGTCTTCACTGAGAATTACACTATAAGATACAGTAACTCTAAATCATCTCCCAGTGGAATAATTATCATTTAATTAAGCACAAATACTGTGATACAGTGAAATGTGCCTTCAACATTTTTGTCACATAGCACCTATTCACTTATGCTCATCCTCCACTTGACCCTGCTATCAACTGCTGTGTAGCCAGCTATCCCGAGGGCTGCCACCTTTCCCTCTCAGAGTTCCTACTGACTCTAATTGCATAATGGTTTGTATAAAGAGGGGATCAGGAAAGGGAAAGAGAGAGGAAAAAAACATTGTAACCATATTTGTTATTTCATGTGATCATTCTACGTGATAGGAAATGTACCATTATAGATGAGGAAACCGATTCTGTGAGATTAGTCATCATTTTAAAGGTCTCAAGGTTACTAAGTGGTACAGCTGGGATGCAAACCTATGTCTAATTGACTTCAAAGCTTGTGTTCCTCTCTGGGTTATGATGCTACTTTCCTGTTATATGCAGTGTGAAACAGGGCACAGATGGAGGGATATGCATGAATTTTTCCAACCAAAATATCTCTTTTAGTTATCTGCTCAGTGATATTTTTAATCAACTCACCCATCCATCTGTTCTCATCAATTAAGCATTTTCCCATTGTCTAGAATACATACCTTGCTGTGATATAATTATACACTTAAAAGTTTGTTTTCAGTGTTTAAAGAAGAAAGGAAAGAAGAAAAGGAGAGAAGAGGGGAGGAGAGGAGAGGAGAGGGAAGGGAAGGGAAGGGAAGGGAAGGGAAGGGAAGGAAAGGAAAGGAAAGGAAAGGAAAGGAAAGGAAAGGAAAGGAAAGGAAAGGAAAGGAAAGGAAAGGAAAGGAAGTCAGAAAGGTGACTTGTTCTCAGACAGGAATGCCTTGGTATAGATTGTTCAGGTAATTCTTTTACTTTCCCTTCTACCTCCATTTTCCTTCCCTACTGTTCTCCCTTTCCTCCCTATTTCCTCCCTGCCAACTTTCCATCTTTTATTTATGTATCCATTGGTTGACAACACATATTTGTAGAGTACTCAGTTGCTAGGGATGAAAGTATGAGTGGAAACACACCATAAGCCAGGAAATGGAAGACAGCGGTAAAAATTATTGAAGAGAAGAAATGGGGCAAGTTTTAGATAATAAATTCTTCTCGAGGACCTTCCAGGAGGTCAGGGATATCTAGGTCAGAAGGAAGAACAAAATGACCATGCATAAGCCTTAAAACAAAAGATTTCCAGACACTCATTGCCTCCTCATTTTGTCTCAGGACTCTGCCTTCAAAGACAGTCTCATCTCAGCTTTAATTTTCACTGTTTATCAACTTTATTGAGGCATAATTTGATTCAAACAAAAGAAAATGCACTCATCTTAAGTGTGCAGCTAGACAAGTTTTGAAAAATGTTTATATCCATGTAACCAACTCCCCAGTCGAAATATAGAACATTTCTATCAGCACAGAAAGTTTGCCTTACCATTGGCAATCAGCCCGTACATTACTGTATAATTTTTCTAATTTCTATCACCCTGAATTAATTTTAGCTGATTTTAACCAGGCCCTAGGTAGATGCTTCCTGTGGTGACTGAGATGTCTCCTTGCTATGACTTTGCCCAAATTTCTGGCTCTTGACTGTTTCTTAGAAAAGGTGGTTACTAGACTCAGGTATAGCCATAGAATTGGGACTCTTTAGAGGTTGAGGCAAGATTGAATGAATCTGGATCTGAAGCCCTAGCTTCTGGGAATGTGGCTGAACTAATTAAGGTCTCCCTTTCATTTCTAGGAATAGCAATCACATTTGCCACCATAAAAATTCTTGTGTCTGAAATTCTCTTGGATGAGTGTGGTAAAGTTAACTTTCTTGAAAGAAATTTAGTAAGAACATTTCTAGCATTCTAACATTTCAAAAATTGATCTGCTTGATTTATTACCCTGAAGTGACATTCAAAATATTAAAGCCCTAATACAATTATAATTGTTATAGAAGAAACAATTGTTATTAAAAACAAAGGCAACTCATTATTTTGTGAGATAATTTAGAGAAACTATATGCATTTACGGACTAAGCATAATACTAGATATCAGGTTCTCTTACCCTAAGACACTGTGCTATAAAATGCTTATGACTCATTTACCTGCCTTCTTTAATATTCCACTTATGGGAATTAGATCAGATATTTATGCATCTTCCAAAACAGAAAAGGGAAAAGTTATTCAAAACTTAGCAGATCATATTGCTGCTATTCAGCATTCAAGCCTATTATTCTTTTACTGAATTAACACTTACAAGAATAACAAAGTAAATTTTTTTTAAAAAAAGAAGTTATCCTAGAGAATTTTTTTTGTTTCTTTAATTAGGAATGCTGATAACATAAAATTTTACTAGTTCTGAGGAACAATATTCTCCTCACTGTCTTTCTAATTCTAACTGCATGTATAATAATTCCTTTCTACTAATCGATAAAGGTGTAAATCCTTTGATATAGAAAAACCACAATTGCCATCTATGCTTGCTTCAAAAATAGAGGTTCAGCAATTCTCAAATTCCCACCAACCTTTATAAATCTTTATTCTGATGATAAAATTAAACTGACCTGAAAGTTAGGGTGTTGAAAACGAAGACCTGATGTTTTGAACTCTTTACCTCTAAGGACATTACAAGTACAATCTGAATAAAGGAAAATTTAAAAAAAAGAAATATAATTTAAAAAAGTCTGTCTTCTGGAACCCAGATGCTACACCTTCCAAATCAGTACTGCAATGTACAACATATAAAGGTTTTATCTGTCCAGAAAAAAAGTAGTATTCCTCATCTCCTCCAGATGCATCCATTTGGAATTTGACTCTATTTTTTTCCCCTCACATAGTTTTCCTCACTCTTTATTTGTTATAACAATTACTATAGAGTTGCCAATGTGTTCTAATTAGTTACATGATTCTACCATTTATTACTTTCAGTATATCAGGCCCTATACTCGGGTGGATGCTAAAAACAAGAAGAGGCAACCGTTATAGAAATGCTTGCATAAAATATGAAAAGAAAAAATTTATCATTTATTTTGGCTTTTACACATTCTGAACAAGATGAAAGGTTTGTTTTTTGTTTCGTTTTTTGGTGGCTTTTTGCCTGTTAATAAGCAAGTACCTCATGATTGGGTAAAAACTATATAAACAAGGCACTTTGGAGTGACTGACTTCAGAAAGGGAGTGATCTGGAATCCTTGTTGCATACCCAGCATTCATAGCAAGCGTTCAGCCCTCAGCCTCACTGAAACAAGTTGGCAGTTCCTGCATAAACAGTATTCCCCAGCCACTTTCCTGATTTTAGTCTGAGGGCTCACTCTTATGTACTGGTCTCCTGTGCTGCAGCACAAGCTCTGTTAAAGACTTGCTTTGGTGTTCTATATACATTCTATTTTCTGTTACTTTAACAGAACAACCAGGGTTGTGTACTTTATTAAAAAAAAAAAAAGATGTACTTAGCTCACTGTTTTAGAGGTAAAATCTTCAAACAGTATGATGCTGGCTCTGGCGAGAACCCAGTCCTCTGTGACACACCATGGCAGATAGCATCACCATGATACCACAACAAAGAGGCAGAGATCACACAGCACGACAGGAAGCCAGATAGATAGCCAGTCCTTCTCTTTTTATACCAACTAATTTTCCCAAAGACTTACTGGAGTTCCACAAGAACTTCAGCAATTATTTGATAGAAGAGAATTTGTTCCCTGTATTAACCTTTGAGAATCTATTTATTGTATTATTGTTCTGGTTTTTCTTTCCTTCCTCCGCTCTCCCTCCCCTCTCTTTCCTTTTCTTTATTTCATAATCTACCTTATGTAGATATATTTAGTGTAGTAGTTGTTAGTAAGTTTGGTTTCTCATGAGGCACCTCTCCTTGTCTTGCAAATGACCACATTCTGGTTGTCTCCTCACAAAATCTTTAGTCTGTGTGCTCCTATCTTTGGTGTCTCTCTATGTATCCAAATATCCTCTTCTCATAAGGACACCAGTTAGATTGGATCACATCCCATTCTTTGGGTCTCATTTCAACTTAATTACCTCTTTTAAGGATCTGTCTCCAAATAGTCACATTCCAAGATACTTGCAGTTAGGGCTTTAATGTGAATTGGGGAAAAATAAAACTCGGTCCGTAACAGAAAATATAATGCTTTGTTAGGGAAGACAAAAATACAGAATAATAGTGCTGTCTGGAAAGAATTGATCCTAGAAAATGTCTCTCAGGTTGAATTAGAAGTGTGTGAGGACTGATTCACTGTGAAGGTGAAGTATAGGAAGAGTTCCAAGTTTTCTAGCACAGGCAGATGTATGTATAGCAGTAGTTTTAAAAAGAAAAAAATACAGGGCAGAATGCATGATGTGGGGGAAATTAGTGTGATCACCTGATCATTTGTTGATTCAACAGATATTTAGAAAGCATTTGCGATATACCTAGCACTTTCATAGAAGCAGATTCTCTCACCTCATCAAATTTAACCTCTAATCATATAATGTATGAGTTATCTACTATATATCAAAAAGACTAAATAGAGAAAAGTGAAGCTTTTGAGTAAACTGATATATATATATATATGAAGATTTTGAGTAAACTAATACATTTTTTGAGTAAACTGATCTAAATGAAGATATATATATATATATATATATATATATATACAACTCAGGTGTTTTTGATATAAATTTGAAAGTCTGGGTATATTAAAAATAAACCTGAGGATTTTTACCCAAGAAGTAAAGAGACTGAGAACCACTCTCAAGAGCAGATAAATGCATATGAGATACAAATAAGAATAACAAAAAGGGTGATAGAGAATTACAACAGCCAGTGAACTGGAAGGAAAACAAATCATGATTCTGGTTTTCCTACATCCTACTGAGATGGTCTGTAGAATTTTTGTATATATACTTTCAGTTAGCATTACAGAATGATAATTTTTAAATACAGTTTATACATTTACGTCATAACAATAACAATAATTCTACCTGTTCTAAATTTAGGAGTTCTAAGGAAAGGACACTAATGCATTAGCTACACCAATCTGTAATCAGCAGGAAGCAGCTCAGCCATAAGGAGTCTGTTCCCTGGCCCAGACATTTCTCTGTCTCTAGCAGCCTTGTTTAGAATACTTGTTTGTGAAGCATAGATAGGCCTTGCGAAGGTGAATGGCAGCTGACTGACCCTCATTGGCACCAGCTTCAGATATCTTGTACCCACTGATGCCAACCTGGATCTTTGGCTTGCCTGTCCAAATTTCCCGTGTCACCCATTATTCTTACTGAAGGTCCCCATACAGCAGTAAGGACTCTCTTTCACAGTTACAATTTCCCATTACTCCTCCAGACTTCCCTTCCTAGTTTGGCAGTACAAAAACAGACCTCAGGGAAAGGTTTTTTAGCATTAAACAAACAGATTACATCAGTGTTTTACTGTTCTTTTAAAAATTAGGGCAGAATTATGTTTTTGTCATGTTACTCCATGTGAGGTGGGCCAAAGAGGAAGCTGGCAATTATGTCTTGGGGAAAATGTGAAGTGGTCCTTCATCATCAGTCACAGCTGATGATGGTAATTCTGGGGAAAAGGAAAATGAGATCTTTTGGCTTCTGTGATAAGACCTTCATTGTCCTTCTGACACTGCCCTCTTTTCACCATTAATGCATTCATGCTGCTAGTCAAATGCGACTCTGCTGTGTCCCTGTCAGTTTTCTTCCCAAGCTTTCCAATTTTTAAAATCATTATTCCCATTTTGTTTTTAAACACAGCCCCCTTTTGATTAATAACCATCTTTTCCAAACCATTCTTACTGTCTCCCCAATTTTATTTTTCTAAAAACACATACAAAAATGACTTTCTATGCAAAATGCATACATGTAATTTGGCTTTTTTTTTTTTTTTTTGTACTGGAGCGTGAACCTAAGGTCTCACATGGAACTACATCCCCAGTCCTTTTTACTTTTTGTTTAAAGACAGGTCTCACTAAATTGTCCAGGCTGACCTTGAACTCCTAGTTTCAAGCCATCCTCCTCCTTCTGCTTCCTGATAAACTAGGATTACAAGTAGATGCCTCCATGCCCAGTTTAGCTTCTTTTTCACTTCTTCTTAATAATGTGTTCCCCATTATCTAATTCCTAATGGGGCAAAAATTGGGAGGAGGATTCACAGTTTTGAAATCTATTCCAGATGAATTTTTCATTATAAATTAAATATAGACCCAGTTGGAAATATCCTTGGTTAGACAAGTGAGAGAAAAAAAAGCTAAAAGTCAAGTTTGCTTCTTTTCTGTACCATTTTGTCTTAATTCTTTGTTTTTTGTTTACCTATTTAGGGGGATCTGATCCCATTTTTTATCATAGCTTCTCACCTCAATTTGGTCATAGATTAAAGACAATGCACAACTGTCACCCATGGTGCAAGCCCAAGTTCAGAGGAAATACAATTGTACCAGGCTTTTTTACCTTGGTGAACTGGGTGCAGAGGTGAGGGAGAAGAAAAGGCCAGGCATGTTTTTGAGGTTCCAGTGTATCAGGGGAACAGGAAAAACCGGGGAGATCATGTCACTGAGGATACTAATACTCTGAAAGCTTCAGGTCCAAGAATTCTACATAAAAGAACAAAATCAGACAAAAATGTTAGGACCACTGCACGGAACATAGTCTACTTGGACAGATCTGACACTCCTCATCTTCAGTCAAATACTGCCATTTAGGACCATGGGATTGATATTTCTATATTCCTAAATATCATTATTATTATCATCATCATCATCATAATTATTTGTTGTTGTTGTTATCATTATTGATATAGCAAAAATGGCTTTCTTATATATGGAAAACAATCAAATTTAATGTCAGCTAATTTTTGTTTAATACTATTATG
Source organism: Dasyprocta punctata (assembly GCA_004363535.1). Lineage (NCBI taxonomy): Eukaryota > Metazoa > Chordata > Mammalia > Rodentia > Dasyproctidae > Dasyprocta > Dasyprocta punctata. The sequence goes on along the minus strand of RJWM01009752.1, from coordinate 39,482 downwards.
CTTACAAAGCACTAGCTTGAAATATTTTAATTTATAGAAGAGTACTCCAGGCAGCTGCCAATTAGTAACATGCTTATTGGCAGGTAGAACCCAGACAGCTGCATAAATCTCACTCCTATGGAATATATTTCAGCTGTTATTGGAATGATTTTCCTTATTTACTAAAATTTGTAAAAGAAGATACAGGAGACAAATGTAATAAATAGCATTCTTAGAAAGATAACTAAAGGAAAGACAGTATTTTCCATTGCCCATGCATTACTCTGATATATTTTTTAATTTCTTTCATTGTATGTCTTTTCAGAAAACCAAATCATATACTTACAGAGAGAGAGAGAGTTAGTTCATTCCAAGGGTTCATTGTGGGCCAAATAATTTCCTTGGGTCTTTTGATGTGATATATCCATAACCTTATTTAACAAACTAGAGAGAAAGGGAGATAAACAGTATATGAAAGGAGACCCAAAACCCATGATGGAAAAACTACCTTACCATAAAAATAAAAAAGAAGAAAGGAAGAAAACTTTAAAGATTCCTGCTTCCGGTTCTCAAACACCTTGGAAAGCAAGAAATAGGAACTGTGTCAAGCTTATGCAATATTATCTGAAAACTCTCTGATAGTGAAGGTTGAATCTTCTCACCTGCAAAAACTGAAGGCACTTCCCAGAGACACATATGACTAAGGTTTTTAAGTGTATATTTGAATGTTGTTCTCCTGAGAAGCAAGCTAAGAGAGACCAAGTGCATACATATCACAATAGGTAAATTAACTGTTTCTATGAGCATGCTGGGGGAAAAGTAGAGTGCTTTGCCAGCCTAATTTTTAGTATATCTATTGTTTTTAATTTACTTCTCTATTCATTCAACACATACCTCACAGGATAGAATTATAACAATGACACAACCACAGGAGGCCCCTGCATTCATGTAATTTATATCCCATTAAGAAGATAAAAGCCACACACTAGTAAAAGGCAAATCAATGAATGAAATAACTTCAAATAATTCTGCAGGAGAAGATGAAACTAAAGTGCATGATGGGTGTGATGGTAGGGAAGTACTTTAGGAAATTTGTATCAGAATGAGTAAAATTCAGGAGTGAAAATATGAAAGAAAAAAAGGATATGGAACAGCAAATACAAAGACCATAGAATTAAAATGAACTTGAAAATTTCAAGAAACAAAGAGAGTCTATGAGGCTGAAGTCTACTGGGAGGCAGGGGGGAATGTTTTCCATCATGAGGATTTTTTGTGTTATTGTACATAATATAGGAAGCCATTGAAAGTTGTAGAAAAATGATCCACCTCCTGGGGAAGACTGAAAAAAGATTGTAGAAAGAAGACCATCACTTCTCTGCATTCTGCGTAACTAACGTGTAACAGAGACTAGAAAACTCCAGAGAACAGTCTCTGACTTGGGCAGTTTGGGACAGAAAAAAAGATCTGTGTAAATGATGGTCAGAGCACAAAGAATATCCCAGCCTTGTAAAAACACCACCATCATTAAAAACCTATCCAAACAGACTTAAAGAAAACCGAAACCAGTTTAGATCTCAAAGAAGATAGTCCTGTTTAAACCAACATTTCCCATAATAAACACCTGCCTTGCACTGCCACAATTTACTTGGTCATCTTGTAGGTATCCTTTGGTTCATTTTCGTTCATAAATATAACTACATTTGTGATTGTACACATCGTGGTTCTAGATATATGATATGTTCTAGACATATGTATCAAGAATGATGAAGTGTGAATTTCCTTTGGCCCTGCAATTTCATTTATATGAATTCACCTAAAAGAAAGTATCAAACCTGCCATGATAAGATAAACAAATGGAGAACCATAAATGTCCAAATGTAGGACTCAGGTTAGGTATATTAGGGATACTCTTACAGCCACTTGTTGTCGTGTTTCTGGAAAATACTTGTCTCAGTTACTTTACTCTCATTGCTGATACAAATACCTGATGCCCAAAATTAAGGGGGGAAAGGTTTATTTAGCTCAGTTTGTGGAGGTTTCATTTCATACTCGTCTAGCTCCAAGGCAGAGTGGCATGGCAGAGGGCAAAAGTTCATGGCAGTGGGAAACAGCAAAAGTAATAAGAGCAAAAACAAAAGAGCTGGCAGAAGAAGACTCTTTCTGTCCCTTATATTGTATGTAGGCTACTCATTCTAGGATGAATGTACCAATCCCAGCATTGGGCCATAAATCAGTCACAAACTCTAGAGGCCTGCCTCCATGACTGCATGAGGCTTTGGTGGGGGGACATTCAGACATGAACCACAACAATACTTAAAGTGAACAAAAATTTCACAAGGTAATTTTAAATAAAAACAGAGTCTACAAATTCCACATACAAGGAGAATCTTATTTTTAAGTGGTATACATTTATGTATGCACATTTATTTACATTATGTATTTTGGTGTATTAAAATGTGACTAGTGAGTCTCTCTTGAAGATAAATTAAACTATCAATTTTTGTTTCACACTGATTATTTTCTGAAATCTCTCTAATAAACATGAATTACTTTTGTAACTTAAAGCAACTCTATCAGAATGAATTATTACCTCCCTTGATAGCTTTGTGTCCAAAATGCTTACCTGTGGCATTCTCAGGGCCAGTCTTTAGCCTCTCCTGGCGGAGAGGACAGTGAAATCCAGAATTGCAATCCAGACTCTCAAACTGGTTATTTAAGTATCACTTATATACGAACTCCCGTAGCACTAGTACCATAGGCAAGAAAAAAATAGGCTGTAACCCACTTCCACATTGTAATTTCAAACATTCGACTTCATATTTTTCTTACTTTTAGTTATTCTTAATTTTTAAAAGCTGTGTGCCATTGGTAGGTATTTTCTTTTCCCACTAGAATATAAGCTCCACAGAGGAGACAAAAGTCTATTTTGTTCATTCTATATCTCAATGCCTGCCAAATACTAGAAACTAGGTAATTATTTGCTAAATTAATGTTTGAAAAATGAACAAACCAAGATCTTATTAATTGGAACTTTGAGAAAAACATTGCAAAACAACATCACAAATGTTAGTACGTTAAGGCCAGAGTTTAGACACAAAGAATTCATAAAGTTTAGGACTGATTTAAACCTTTTGTAAGGATACATTACTTACAGATGTGGTTAGAAAGTGATTTTTTACTGCAGTAATACTTTAGGAGCTTCTAATTTCTCATATGAATGGCTTTGAAAAGTAGTTTCCTTTCCACAATGTGCTAGAAAATTAAGGCTTATGGAAAAAATTGAAATTCATGGAAAAGCTCTGCTGCCAATTTATCTATGAAGTTCTAGAATAAAGAGGGGAACATCACAGAAAAGCAAAATAAATGATAGTATGCAAATTCCAAATATTCTGCAATTATTTCAGGCATCATGCATTTATTTAATATTTTTCAAAAATTATAAATTCAGGGAACATGACATGGAGCTCTATAGTACTTTATACAATTCAAGTGAGCATCAAGGATTTTTAAATTATTCATATTATTTGATGTAGTAAATCCCCTTGAAGGAAAATAAGAAATGTAAGATTTGTGTGCAAATGTAAAACATAGAATTGAGGAAAAAATTTAATTTCATGTGTGAATCATTAGAAAATAGAGCTAAAAGGAATTTAAACTGTACTTTAGAGGATTCTCTAGAGAAAAAAGAACTAAAGGTGATGTGGGGGAGGGAGAGAGAGAGAGTTATTTTAAGGAATAGGTTTATGTGATTGTAGGGCTGGCCAGAACAAAATCCTTAGGGTAGGCTGGTGGTCTGGAAATCCAGAGAAAGATTAATTTTATAATTCAACTGCAGATGCATTTTCCTGGCAAAACTACCCTTTCTTCAGGGACTGTTTGTCTTTGTCTATTAGGATCTTTGAGTGATTGGATAAAGCTACCCAACATCATAGAGGCACATTTGCTTTACCTGAAGTCTACTGACTTACAGCATTATTTCATCTGAAAAATGTCTTCAACTTAGCCTCCAGGTATGTTTGACTAAATATCTACATACCAAGGCCAACCCAGTTTCATAAAATTAACCACCACATCAGCCAATATTCATACCTGGAAGGATTCTCAGAAAGTACATTTACCAACCATGTTAGTCACTTTCTCAGTGCTGGGGCAAAAATGTCCAACATTTGCAACTCAAAGCAGAGGTTTATTTTGGCTCATGGCTTCAGTCCATGGTCAGTAGGTTCCAAAGCAGCAATATCACAGTGGAGTGGTCTAGTAGAGGAAGTTGCTCACATCATGGTAACCAGGAAGCAAAGTGCAAAGGGAGGAGCCAGGGAGGAGACAAGCCCTTCCAGGTCATGCCTTCAGTGGCCTCCATTCAACCAGGCCCCACTCTCTAACAGCACATTTAGCTTTCTTAGTATTGTGCCTGTATAACCCAATCATCTTCCAAAGCCCTACCTCTGAACACATGATGTCTTTGGGTATATTCTAGAACTAAACCATAATAAAACCATTGGTATTTTCTTTACTGTTGATATGTCTTATCTTGAAGTTAGCAAAATGCTCTTGACAGTCAGAGACACAGAAAATTTCAGACAATATGTTTTTTCTTTTCTTTTAATTTTAATTTTCAAGTGTACAGTGCCTTGTTTCAAAATAATGTAACTTATCATTCAGGAATGTATATTATCTTATTCACTTTGTATTCCAGAACCTCTTAACACAATGCTTTCCACACCACAGGTATTCTACACATCATCTCTCAGTTAAAGACGTGTTTAAAGAGCTCAGTCAGATAATTCTCCTCTAATATCTCTTAGCTCCTTTGATTTCCTTCCTTACTCCATAAAATAATAGAATTTACTGATAATCTTTACCACCATAGAAGTGGTAACTATGCTTAGTAGGTAGGCATTCACAGACAGAGGCCAAGAAAGGCTTTTCATGAAGCAGATAACATTCGAAAGATCAGTTTGATACACACAGTCAGGGAGGAATACGGCTGTAGTGAAAGAAAATTGTGTATATAACATGAGGTAAAAATGTACAGATGTGCTCAATGGGCAATAGACTAAGTGGAAAGGTTGTGAAAGAAGTTTCAGGAACTGTGATTAGAGAAATGCAAGTACTGAACACAACATAATTCGCATCTTAAAAAGATTGGGATATTGTTGATAGTTTCTGTAATATGTTCTGGCCCTATGAGATTGTCCTCTTTAAAGTACTCAACGATCTTTTTCTTATGTCTCCCTTTCCCCTGTTTTGTAGTCACCAACAGAATAGTCCAATAAATCCACGCACTACCAAAAAATAACTTAGAAGTAATTTTGTCATAAAGTTATTTCAATGAAGTTGTCACAACTAATACTTTTTACTGCATTTGTACGCTATCACTTGTCAGAGAAAAAATTTAAACAGGAAAACGTGGGCTGCAGAGATCCTCATTAAAATGAAGTATGTATCTAGAATAAAGGAAAAACAGATTTCAAAATTAAAAAGGAAGAGACACAGGCAGTACTGGCTGTCACATTTAATCTTCTGGAAAGGAAGTTAGAGTCGTTGCTTTGCAGTTTATCACAAGAAGTAAAGAACAGACATTTTATTTTCTTCTTTACTATTTTAAATTTTATTTTACTTTAAGTTGACACACAATTACATATTCATAAGGCACACTGTGATATTTCAGCATATACATTGTGTAATGATTGAATTAATTATTTAGTATATACATCACTTCAAACATTTATCATTGCTTCATGATGAGAAATTTCCAATCTGTCTCCTGAGTACTTCAAAATTCACAGTGCACTGTTATCCACTGTATTCACCCTATTTGGCTGCAGCACTTCACAACTTATTCCCCCTCTCTAACTGTAACTTTGTACCCGTTGATTTATTTCTCTCCATCTTCTTTCTCTCTTAAACTCTGCAGCCTCTGATTTCCCCTATTGTAACTCTTTGTTTCAATAAGATTAGCTTTTATTTTTGCATTCCACATATGAGTGAGATCATGAAGTATTTGTTTTTCTGTTCCTGGATGATTTCACTTAACATAATTTTCTCCCAGTTTATCCATGTCTCCATAAATGACAAGATCTAATTATATAATATTGGTGAAAGAACCTGAAGCGGACACAAATAAATGTGCAGATATCCTGCATCAATGGACTGGAAGAATTAACACTGTTATAATGCACCTATTATCCAAAAGAATTGCATAGATTTAAATACTCAGTACAATCCCTACCTGACTTTGAAATATGCAATAAAACTACAGTAAGCAAAATAGAATTAAACCTGCATAAAAATAGGTTTAAAGATCAATGAACAGAAAACAAATCAATTCACATATTACAGTCAATGATTGACAAAGGTGCCAAGAACACACAATGAGAAAAGTATAGATGTTTCAATAAACAGTGCTGTGAAACACAGGATCTGCATGCTGAAGATTTAACTGGACCCCATCCCACACTTTTAAATATCAACTCCAAGCTGGGTATGGTGGCGCATGCCTGAGGTTGAGACAGAAGGATTGCTGTGAGTTTGATTTCCAGCCTGGGCTACACAGTGAGTTCAAAATCAGCCTGAAAGGCATAGAGAGATCATTTCTGAAAAAAAAAATTGATTGATTGATTGATTGATTGAGATGGAGAGATAGGTAGATAGATCTACCTCAACTCCAAGTAGAGTAAAGATTGAAACAAAGGACCAAAATTTACAAAACTGAGGTAATAGAAGAAAACATAGCGGAAATGCTTCATGACATTCATGACACTGGTCTAGAATACAGAAATGGGATTTTATCAAACTAAAAACTTCTGCACAACAGAGAAAATAAATCAATAAATTAAAGAAAAAATTTACAGAATGGGAGAAAATATTTTTGACTATTCATCTGATAAACAATTAATATTTAGAATATATAAACATATTGAACTCTGTTGGGGAAAAAAATACCTCATTTTAAAATGGGCAAAAGACCTAAATAGGCATTTCTAAAAAGAAGATAAATAAGTGGCTAACAGATACATGAAAAAATGTTCAAGATCATTGATCCTCAGAAAAATGCAAATCAAAACCACAATTAAATATTATCTCATTCCAATTAAAATGACACACACAGCAAAAAGACACACACACACACACAAAATACTGACATGAATATGGAGAAAACGAAACTTATATACTCTTGGTTCAAATGTAAATCAGTACAGTCATTTTGGAAGACAACATGGAGCTTTCTTTCAACATTAAAAACAGAACTATCGGATGATCCAACAATCACTGTATTGGGTATACACCCAAAGGAAATGAAATCTGCATGTTGAAGAGACTTCTGCACTCACATACCTATTGCAGCATTGTTCGTAACATCCCAGATATAGAATCAACATTTGTCCATCAACAGACAACAGAATATTAGTTAGAAAAGGAAATGATAAATTAAAATTTTCCAAGCATCAGATAGTGTAGTTGCTATTTAGAAAAGAAAGTGTTGTAGAGGAATAACAGAAATTGCTGTAGGGTGTAAACTCTGTTTCTGTTTCTATATAACCTGGTGGTGCACAAGTACTCTCATCTCCAGGCCCCAATTTTCTCATGTGTGAGGGGTTGTGGGGGAACAGAAACCTTTCTCTACTATTGGTGGGAATGTAAACTGGCAAAATCACTATGGAAATCATTATAGAGATTCTTTTAAAAAAACTAAAACTAGAAATTTCATTTGACCCAGCTATTCTCCTTCTAGGAACTGCCCGAAAGAGTGAAGGACATCAAATTACAGTGCCACATGCATACCCATGTTTATAGCAGCACAATTCATAATAGCTTAATCTTGGAAGCAACCCATATGTCTATCAAAGGATGAAAGGGTAAAGAATATGTGGTATTTACACACAATGGAGTACTACTGTGCCATAAAGAAAGATAAACTTGACTCATTTGTAGGAAAATGGATGCACCTTGAGACCATAATGCTACGTGTAATAAATCAGATGAATAAATTTAAATATCATATGTTTTCTCTTATATGACAAATTTGGAGAAAAATAAACAGCAAAATAAAAGATAGGATAATAGGATGTAGGCAGATGGATTATTTTTAGTGAAGAACAGGATCAGGGGAGGATTGCAGGGAAGATAAGGGATGAAAAAGGAATTGGGATGAGCTATGTACATGCGCCAACTCCACACAAGGAATATAAACATCGAGTACTACAAACACGTGCCAAAAAAGGGGAGGGGATCCAGAGATGGATGGAAGGGTGGATGGAGGGAAGGGAAAGAGGATGAAAAAAGAAATTAAGTTGCTTTATGGATCCTCACCAACTTCCCATAAGTAATGTAAACATTAGTTACTACACATGTGTACTAATAAACTAAACTAAATAAAAGTACATAGTGTGGATATATGTTAATTATAAACTTCCAAGTGAATGAAGTATAAAATAAGTTCCTTTGCATCTTCCTCTTTTTAAAAAAGTGAAGATGAGAATCACATTGACTAATTGTGCCTAGAGGATTGGGAAACAACGGGACTCCTGAAGTGCCCCGGTCATCTTTTAGGCGCTTTCTTTAATGTGCCTTTGACATCTTCAGTTGTAACTTCCAGACAACAACACAAAACTCACAGTGCCACTAACCATCATTGTACCAGACCCTTTCACACATTAAATATCAAATTTTTGTTTCTCTTGCCTGTTTTTTTCCCATTAAAGAAAATTAGCTTACATTTTCCTGTGTGGTTAAGATCAGATAAATGAGGTATGATTAACATATGGAGTGCAGTTTTAAAATTAAAAAATTACAGTGAAAGGTAGGTTGCCATTAATCCCCTTCAAAATACCCTTTCTTCCAACATAATTATCCCATCATTCTTGCCACGTTCTGAAGCAGTTCTGGAAGTCCTCTTTGTGAGTGTGTTTAGTTGCGCTGTTGTGGCTGCCTCAATGTCCTGAACCAATTCAAACTGCGTACCTTTCATGGTCATTTTGATTTTGGAGAAGATCCAGAATTCACACAGCAGAGACGTAGTGGACAGATTGGACGAGGGCGCACCATAATATTTTTATGATACTGTCTTTCCATTGGATGGCACTGGGCAAAAGTATTCACTGTGTTTTTGATTGCATGTGGAGACAATCACTGAAGGATTTCCAGAACTGCTTCAAAAATGGAACACGTTCGAAGTGAGGGGAAGTGTGCTGAGGGCATTAGGGACAATGTGTCTTTTACTGTGATAATTTATTTTAACTTGTGCACATACTATATTTTTTGTTCATGCCTCATGTCTACCTTACTTCACAGACTACTAAAATGAGCAGAATGCCAATATTAATTGATTTGTGGTGGTGTTCTTAAATACATAAAACCCTGAAAAGTCTTCATTAAGCTTGGCAAGTAAAATTTAACAATAGCATATGTATTGAGTGCTGCTACACGTTCTTCAAAGTGCTTACATGTACAAGCTAATTTAATGTCCACAACAAGTTGATGAGACCCATGTGTTTATTATCACTATATTATGGGTGAACAAAATTAAACAGAATTCATGAAACATGCCTTTTCAGTAACAGAACTAGAATTTAAATTCACATAATGCCATGTATTTGTTGCATGGAGTTAAAAACAAGTGATAGCCAACACTGTGGCCTGTCATCTTTAAAAAATACTTTAAATCAAGTAAAGTTGTTAGACTTTCACAGTATCCAAAATGTTTATAATTTCCAAAGAACAAATTGTATATCATGAGGTGAGAAAAACAAACAAAAAAATTAGTGTGTCATCCTTACTCAGAAATGTTTGGTTTTATTTTCAACTATATTTTATGTTTAAAATTACTTTACAAAAACCTGAATATCCCAAAGATAAATAGTACATTAAATAATTTCTGGCATTGCAGATTATAGAACTGTTGCCCTTACAGTGCATCTGTGATAAAGCTATTAGCATCTGTAGTACATAAAAAAGAATTAATTGCATAGTTCTTAGATATACTTTATTGTGTTTAGCAGATGTATTGAGATATAATTTATGTGGCATAGAAGTCACTATTTCTCAGTTTTCAATCCAATTGCTTTTATTGTAATAACAGAACTGTACAACTATCACCACAATTCAATTTTTTTTTTTTTTTTTTTTTTTTTTTTTTTTTTTTTTTTTTTTTTTTTTTTTTTTTTTTTTTTTTTTTTTTTTTTTTTTTTTTTTTTTTTTTTTTTTTTTTTTTTTTTTTTTTTTTTTTGCGGCACCAGGGATTGAACTCACAACCTCGCACCTGCCAGGCAGGCGCTTAAGCTGCAGGTTCACATTATGTAGCTCAGGCTGGCCTTGCGCTCACATAGTAGCCCAAGCTGGCCTCGAACTCACAACGTTTCTCCTACCTCAGCCTCCCGAGTGCTGGGATTAAATGTGTGCGCCACCACGCCCAGCACAATTCAATTTGAGAACGTTTCTATTACCCTAACAAGAAACTTTTCGCCTGTTTTTGGTTTGTCTTATCCCCATTGCTTCCTCTCACCTCTACTTCTAGGCAAGAGCTAATTTACTTTTGGTTTCTACAGATTTGCTTGTCACAGATATTTCTTATTAATGAAATTATGCAAGTTTGTTCACTTGTTTGCTGAGTCAAGATTTCACTATGTTGCTCAGGCTGACCTTGAACTCTCTCTCTCTTCTCTCAGCCCGTGAGGAACTGAGATTATAGATGTGAGTCACCAGAACCGGCCCATTCTATATGTCCTATTGTTCTGGGTTTATTTGCTTCAACCCTATTGGATTTGAAAAACATGTTTTGAAGTTTATTAACAGTGTAGTGAGTATCAGAACTTTGTCCTTTTTATTGCTGAATCATCTCTTGTAAGAATTCACATGCTTTTTTCCATTCACCTGTTGTTTGACAGGGTGGTATAAACATTTTGGCTATTGTGAACCATGCTGCAATGTACATTAGTCTTTATATGGACACATGCCATTACTTCGTTGGCTACCTAACTAATAAAATGCTGAGTAATATATTAAGTCTCTGGTTTTGTTACATTTCATTTTGTTTTGTTTTGTTTTGTTTTGTTTTTTGTTGAGAGGCAAAGCAGATTTAGTAGATTGCAAGAAGTAGACATTTGGAAGGAAGTATGGGGGCTCATGGAGTGAAACTCCATTATTTGTTTGTTTGTTTGTTTGTTTATGGTAGTAGTGGAGACTAAACCCAGGACCTTCAAACTAACTGCATCTTCAGTCCTTTTTTAATTTTTTTATTCTGAGAGAAGGTCTCGCTAAGTTGCTAAATTGCTAAAATTCCTTTCGCTGGGCTCTAACTTGTGATGAGCCTCCCGGAGTGCTGCGATTACACCTGTGCTTTAAGAAGCTGCTAAACTCTTTTTCAAAATGGCTGTTGCATTTCACATTCCCACAAGCAATATATAAGAATTCCAACTTCTCCACATCTTTGCTAAGACTTATAATTTTGGTCCTTTCAGTTATGATTATCCTAATGAGTATAACTTTGTTTTGTATTTCTTTAATAACTAATGACATTGTGCAACTTTTCATGGGTTAATTTGTATACATTATTTTTAAAATGTCTATCCAAATTGTCCAATTTTATTTTATCATTCAATTGTATGTATACCTTATAAATTTTAGATACAGTGTCCTTAGGAAATATATTATTTTCAAACACTTTTCTCCCCATCTATTGCTTGTATTTCAGTTTCTTCATCATATATTTTAAAGCACTGATATTCTTAATTTTGTTTAGGCATTCCTCAATTTAGTTCTTGTATTTTGTGTTTTTTTGGAGTTGTATCTGATAAGTTACTGCCTAAACTAAGATCATAAAGATTTACTCCTATCATTTTCTTTGTTAATTTCTAGAGTTTATTTTGCTCTGTGTTAAATAATATAGGAGTAAGTGCTCTTTGGAAACTTAGACGGGAAGTAAAACTATGTAAATGATCTAAAAGAAAGAATGCGGACACAGCCCCCCAATTATGCATAGTAAAAATATCATGTCATCTATTTTATAAAAGATAAAATATGAAGTATATAGATTGCAAAACATTCTTTTGAGATATATTTCTAGGCAGCAGGCTCAGAGCTCAGGAAGTCAGAAGCAAGAAGATTATAAGAAAACCTAAATAATGAGGAAAAGTATCTAAAAAGCAAGGATATAGTCAGCTCTTACTCAGGGCACAGGTGAGAAGTTTAGCTGAAGAATACATAAAATAACAAGTATTAAGTGGCTGAGATGTTGAACCTGTAGGAGACTCCATTCTCAAAATAGAATGTGAGGTAGGCGCAGTTGCCTGCAGTTGAAGCACTCTGGGAACCTGAGGCAGGAGGATTCCAAGTTTCAACCCAACCTGAACAATTCAGTGATTCAGCAAGACCTTTTCTCAAAAGATGAAAAAAGAAAATTTAAAAGGCTTAGAGATGTAACTTAGTGTAAAGACCCTAGATTGTTAAACCACTACCACAAAAAAAAAAAAATCACTATGATTGAAACAGTGAATTAATCTGAAAATATACGCAGATGTACTCAGACACTGAAGTTTAAGAAAAGTAACCATAGTCTACTTACACATTATGAATACCAATGAACTGATTCATAATTCTCACCTTAGTATGAAGTAGGATATAGTTACATTATATGAATAACAGATACCAGGAATGAGTAAGCCTTACTGATCCACAGAGATTTCAGAGGTCTTCTTTAGAACATACTATTAATTCCATCTGTGTAGCTTTGGAATGAGATCTACTCTCATCATCACTGCTGGAATGTTACTAATAACTTCCTTGTTGCCAATCTATATAGTCTTTTATTCTTTGATGAGTAGGAAAATGTTATTACTAAGTAGGAAAAGGTAATTTTAAAAATGTAAGAGAAATGGCTATCAATTGTGAAGGCTATTAAATTTTGAAGCACAAAAATGAAAGTTTTATTTATAGACAGTGAGTTCTAGGATTTCACAGTCTGAAGGAGTACTCTTCTATGGAACCTGTTTTTGCAGCTGAAGGACTTGGAGAAGCTGTTTAAAGATTAGAACCCAGGCTGGTGAGTAACCTGTAACATGAACTAATACTCAGAACCTTATGGTTTCATCTTAGCTAAGGGTGGTAGCTACCATATAAATGTTTTACCCTGTTAAAAAGTTTTTAAGGAGAAGGATGTTTTTTTCTGATTTCTCAGCATCTAACAGTGTTTGGCTCACAAAACATTTATTAAGTATCATACCTTAAGTACTCAGCTGAATTTTTACTAATCATTTTAGCTACCTGTAAAAGCTCAGCCTATTGTTTCTTCAAAACTAAATCATCTGTATCCAAAATTTTCAATTGCATCTGCTTTAAGTTTTTTGGGCTTTTGCTCTCTTTTTTAAATTTCAGAGATAGGCTAAAGTATTCTAAAATTAACTATAATTTTAAAATGTTCTTTAAAAATGAAATGTTACATAGGATGAGCATGATTATCTTTGGAAGAAGTTTCAAACACATCTTCTAATTCAAAGGTGAGCAAAAATAATCAAAGAATTTCATGCAATTCAATCAGCTCAGATGGAACTTTTTTTGTGCTGCACGTACTATATATGTAACAGCATGTGAGACACAGATCTTACCTTGAGAATTCATAGATCAGTAGAAAATAAGTACTGTGTGATATTTTGATGTTAGTTATATTTTAAATATTTCATACATATTAAGTAACAGTACTTTATTGCATTAACACATTTAATTCTCATAATAACCCTATGTGTCACTATGCAATCATTTTACAAATAAAAAACTGAGTCACAGAGAAGTGAAATGATCTGCCCCATGTTTGTAGCTAATTTTGGACAGAGCTAGTATTTGAACCCAGCCATGTGAACTAAGATCTTGTATTCTGAACCCTCACCATTCTGACTCACAACTAATTGCAATTTACATTGCTTGTTTCTTTTTACAGATATAATACTGAAATGAGAAATTAAGATTTGCTGGTTATTGAACAGTAAATCCATTTTTAATCTTTGAAATATTTTGCATGCAAAAACAGTTTGACGATTGTAAATGCTTTTACAAATGTATGATATTTTAAAACATTATTTTATTGGATTAAAATGTGCCTTTAAAAATGTGAGCATCTGCGATAGCATGCACATGTGCTTCTAAAAACCCTACAGTATGCTATACTGAACTCTTCAATTTACAGAGCTAATTCACAAAAATAGATCAGTGCAGAACATTCAGACCATATGCTACTTTACGGACTGAGCGCTAATGAAAACAAACCCTGCTTAAACCCCAATTTATCAGCTTTTAAAATGTTAAAATCATAATGAAGACAGCAATATTGTAATAATTACAGGACTGTTTCCAAACTACAAATGAAGTAGGCAGACTGGATGAGGTAAATAAAGGGCACTGAGCTGTGGAAACAAGCACATTACCACAGGAAATTATAGGTGCATACGCAGATGCAAGTTTGCACACCCTATATCAAAGGCATCAGTTGATGTTTTGTTGAAATGAGTTTTTTTTTTTTTTCCTGAAACAGGATCTCATTATGTAGTTCAGGTTGGACTTGAACTCACTATGTATGGTCTCGAACTCTTGGCAATCCTCCTGTATCAGCCTCCCGAGTTCTGGGATTACAGGTGTGTGCCACCACTCCTGTCTTACAATTACTGTTTACATTTTGTTTTTGCCTACCAGGGAATGAATTTAGGGAGTGCTGAGCTACATCCTCAGCCCCTTATTAAAGTTTTAAAATTTTATTACTATATGTTTGTGATATGTAATTTTCAGAGAAGACTGAATCTAGAGTGTGTAACTCTGGTTTTGCTTCATGGTGCAGTGCTAGGATCATGAGCAGTAGGATTAAGGGTGTGAGTGCTTCCCGCCCTAAGTAGTCTATATCATGTAATCTGAACAACTACTTTGATGATAACAATGTACAATATATTAACCAGTGTTCATCTCCTATTATTTTGTTTTGAAATTCTGTATCATACTTTGTATTTCTTTTTTGTTTTTAAAATAAAAGGGGGAGGCACAAAGACACTTTTAAGGTTCCTTGCTGTTTTTCCTAGTTTCTGCCTGCCATCTCCTCTGCCATGACTGACTATTGTGCCACCCTGCTTTGGAGACACCTGATTACAAACTGTGAGTTAAATAAACCTTTCCTATCTTAACTTGTAGGTGTTGGATATTTTGTCTCAGCAAAAAGCGAAAAGTAACTATAACAGGGGGAATTAACACGTACACATTGCCCAGGCATGCAACTTGCAATCCTCCTGCCTCAACATCCTGAGTAGCTGGGATTACTGGCCTGTGCCGGCACACTGGCTCAATTAATGTCATTAATCATTATCTTGCCACATTCCTTGTGCATATGTTCAACTTCAAGTGAAAGTAAGATAAGTGGGCATTTTGTATAGTATTATGACCTTCCCTGGCTTGCTTAATTCTGCTTTGTTGACAGACTTTCGCATTCTGCTGTTGTCAGTGCCAGCATCAAACTTTCAAAATTAAGGAGAAAATCTTATGAAAACTTTCTGATCTTATAAATTATGTTAACATCATCTCTAATAATCCTAGTTGAATTAATTCACATTGTAGAACATGTGCTGTAGCAGAAGAATGTGTATTTGAATTACTATGGAGAACAGCAAGCTTTACCATTAGAATTATTTAATTTATATTCCTTCTTTCATTTCTATGAAACATGCATATGTATGCATTCTTTAGAGAAAAGTACTTTTCCAGATTAATTCCAATTATAGTTAGCAGTACGTAGGTAATTTCATGGAGGTTACTGGTTTCCTTACCAGAAAACAAATATTCGAGAGGTTATTTATACATTTCTCTTTGCAATTTCAGCATGAGTAAAAATTTTCTTCTTTTATTTTCATCAACTTTAATACAGAATATAAAATATTATGAGATTACTAGTATAGTCTTCATTCCCATTAGCCACAATTTAAGACTGAGAGATTAACTGAAGTTCAAAATCATTTAAATAACACAATGAAAAGAGATAGAAAATGGCACTTTTTTCCTGGTCATGGTACGAAAAATTTTTGTTTAATTTAAGAGAATTTTTCATCAATTAAAACCTACTTCAAAAAATCACCATTGTTGTTCCTATCGAAACTCTGATTTGAGTAACAGATTAACTTTCTTTAAAGCATCATGACCTAAGGAAATAATTTATTTTCTTGTAGTATTCTCCAACTTAGTACTAATGAGTCAAATGTTTTTCATGTTTTTGTTCCTTGGGTTGTTGAAGGTTTAATTTACTCTTCCCTGTAAATCTCTACTGTTCACCTCCTTCTCTGAATAAAGACTCATTTTCATATGAAAAGAAGTAGTGAGTGTTTTTCCTTAAGCACTGGAGCTAGCATTGCAGGGAAATAGGTTGTTGCTTTGCATTTTGGCATCTTTCATCACAGAAATCTCTTCAAAGGACAGCAGGAACAGCTGTAGTCAAGTTGGTCCCTGCTTTTAGTAAGAGGGTGATGGAAACGAACTTCAAGCGATATTAGCAACAACAGTCTGCACCCACATGGATCTATATAGCAATTAGAGATATGCACATTTTCGGAGAATAGTCCAGGCCTACTGCCTTCCACTTTGGTCTACCAAGATCTGAAAAATCACTTTTGTTCTGTATTTCCCTTGGTGCAGCTGATAACATCATTTAAAACTGAGTACCGCTGAATGCAGCTCTAAGCTGCTTCAGGTTGAGCGATGTTATCGATGGTTTTAAGAGTAACAGAATTCTCGGGCTTGCACTCAGTCTTGGTTTGTAAAATCTCTTTCAGTTCTACCTCTCACAAGTTTTTATGTAGAAGGTAACTCAGTATCAGTGTTATTAATCCCCAGAATTTTTTTTTTGAAAGGAGCAAAGAATTTTCAAACATGGAAGATCTAGTGATAGAAAGCAGACCTGTAAATTTATATTTGTCTGTTGAAAATAATTCGAAACTTTCACCAGTACATTTATATTGACAATAAGTTACAAACATTTTAAACAACTTATAAGGACCTCTTTGTGAATATTTTAAATGCAAGGGAATTTTCTGTCACTCCTTCCAGGTACTAGAAGCTTGTCTCCTGATTTTTTGCATCAGTGTACATAGCCTGGCTGAACAAAACAGGTTAACTCTGGAGTGCAGAGCAGCTGAAAGAAGAGGCAAAAGAAAATCAGAATTTTCTCATGAGTACCTGGGTACTTCCTCTCTGAGGATCTGTATCTGGAAGCCATAAGAAATACAGGCAACTTGGGAGAAAATGAGAGCATGCACCCTAGAGCTCTAAATTGATTTACACAATCGCCTAAGCCAATTCCTAGCAAGTGTCCTGACATCAGCACCAAGAGGAGCAGACAGCTTCCAGGTGGCCTGCTAGGAGGCTGCAACATAAAGAGTTCAGCTAAGAAATAATATTTGGGGGATTCTTCTTTATAATATTCTTTATAATATAGCTAATACACACATACATGCACACACACACATATATATGCTTTCAACTATAAGATGAACAAGTCCTAGGAATCTACCATAATATTCAGCATGGTGACTATACAGTATCATTTATTTGAAATGAATGCAGTAAGAGAGAAGATCTTAAATATCCTCATCACACACAGACACACAGACAAACACATAACAATGGAAACTTAAGTATGGCGGTAGATACATTAGTTCATTTGATTGTGGCAATCATTTCACAGCATATACTCGCGTCAAATCAGCATGTTGTACACCTTGAATATATATAATTCTTACTTATCAATTTGCCTCAACAAAGCTGGAAGAAAAAGTTAATATACATGTTGCATATACATGATATATAAATTCAAGAGTAGTGGTAAAATGTTTAAGTTTCTACAACACTTGCTTAATATAAGACATAATAATAACAGCAATAATAATAATGGATAAAGGCAGAAAAAGTAAAAGTCACCCTTACTCAGTGCTGTTCTGACCTAACACAGGCTTCACCCCAGATGGTTACCATGCACACAGAGTAGAGTTTCTAGAAAAGAAAATATTAAGAAAAAGAATGCCCCACCTTACAACTGTTTTTCATTTAAAAACTACAAAACTAAATTTATACTAAAAATTCCTAAAGTCATTTAACTATTTAGAGAGCCCTTAAATTCCATCCAACTTCTTTCAGTTCTGCCATGATTCCCTGCATTTGTTTCATTTGTATTCTCTTTTTCCTGAGTTTGAATAGAGAAATCAATTATTAAAACTACATTGCTATACATTAAGAATAGTCAGGGAAAAAGCAGGTTGAAAATAATATGATGACCTTTTGGGCTTAGGCCAGTTTACTTCAGACAAAGTGCTAAGAACATTTCTCTGGGCAATGATTAAGAACATTATCATATCCCAAATCCCTAAAGTCTGTCTTGCCTCTTGTAGCAAGGTGCATTAGCCAACTAATAGTATTTCCAGATTAAAAAAATGGAAAGGAAAATGCTGAGCACGACAGAGAGAAAAGCTTAATAGACTTGTGTACATGCATTAGCATCTGAGTCAGCATTGATTTGCAAAGAGCTACTGCCAACTCCTTCTCAGTGAGTCCATCATTAACACATCACCCCCTGCCTCCCCTCCTCAAATACCTAACAAGCTTTCTAAGTAGATGCTTCAACTTAATACAGATTTTAAACAGAATAAGACGTATAAAATTAACATCTCATTTACTCAGCTGATGTCAGCAAATAGGAACTTCTACATATTGCTTTATGCACAGTGCTCATACTTTTAACAAAACCGAGAATCAACAAATGCTGAATTCTTGAAAGCCTGAGAGGAAAACAAGAAAAATAAAACCTTTCCTCGAAGTTGAGCTATGAAGGAATTTTTCCATTGTTTAATCAACAATGTCTCATATACACTCTTCTTGCTCTTTAGATAGAATTAGAGCTAAGATACTTCATCATTACTCCTGTTCTTCCTCCCGCAGAAGCCTTCAGTGATGGTTTCCCACTTGTTTTACCAACTTGTAACTCACCCAGGTTTAAGTGTTTTACATTTAGCTAGGCAACCTCCTTTCGTCATTTCTGTGACTTCTGCTAGCATTGAAATTTTGTTAAATCCCTTGTTCTTTACACCTCATCTATCTCACCTACCCAGTACTAATATTACAGTAATCCAGGGTCTTGCATAATACCCACTTACTGCTGACCCTTGGCCTCACCAGCCAATCATTTACAACCTCATAGTAAGAGTCTTAGTTACTTTTCTCCTTGCTGAGACAAAGTACCCAATATCTAAAGTTAAAGGAGGAAAGGTTTATTTTAGCTCACAGTTTCTAGAGGTTTTAGTTCATAGTTGGCTGGCTCCAAGGCAGGGTGGCACTGCAGAGGGGTATTGCAGAGAAGAAATATTCATGGCAAGCAGAAGGCAGCAAAGCAGCTGAGTAAATGAGAAGTTAATTTTATATGTCTTATTCTCTCTCCTTGGCCACACATTCCCATGATTCTCTCATCTTCTTGTATTTCAGAGCTTTCCATTTCTGTCTTTTCATTTCTTTTGTTATTCATCTCCTAAATGCCTGTGACATCAGAGCGAGCAAAGTAGTAGAGCCAGGGTTCAGAAGCAGCAAGGATCAAGCAACCACAAAGGTCCTATTTCTATCCCTTATGTTATGCCAGGCTACACAACTTTAGGATGGGAAGCACTCATACCCAGAGAAGACCTTCCTACCATCCACACTCAGGACTATGCCAAACCAACCCGTAGACCAATTTAGTAATCACACAACCTTAATCCCAATATCACATACTCTAGATCTTGTCATCTCTGTAAAATCCCCACCAAAGACTACATGAGACTTTGGGAGGTACATCCAGGCACAGGCCACGGTGGTAAGTAATCTTGGCCATTACTCAATGACAAGTTAGAGTCATTCACTGGGAAACTGTTCAGTTGTCCTCCACATTCCTACAGTTCATATAAACTCAAATCCCTTTCCCTCCCAGCACTCTTTTCTCTTATTAAGGAGAAATTATGATTTCCAAGTATTATCTTTTCTAACGTCCAATGCTCACGCATCTGTCTATTCTTTAGATGGTGATTTCTCCTTCTTGAAATTGTCCTAGAAAATTTTTTATTGGCATTTCCTCCCTATTTTGTGTCTTTACTTTTTTTCCTCTCATATCCTCCTCATTCTGTCAATAGACTATCTTCTCATTTCTGCCTCCATTCTGTTGAAAGTTGCTAGTGACTACCTAATATCACTCCACAAAACTCATGAGAAATACATTAGTTGACACTGCCATACTACTTGATGTAGTTGCATCATATTCTTCCTGAAATTCTCTCCCTTTCTCTCTCCTTGGCCACACATTCCCATGATTCTCTCATCTTCTTGTATTTCAGAGCTTTCCATTTCTGTCTTCTTTTCATTTCTTTTGTTATTCAACTCCTAAATGCCTGTAACATCAGAGGGAGCAAAGTAGTAGCGGCAGGATTCAGATAAAAACAGCAGAAATCTAAAGTTCAGTTATATAGGACTCATATTGTGTAATGGCTCAATCAACGCAGTGACTTCAGAGTTAAGCAAAAAAAACAACAGTTTAAATCCTACCTCTAAAACTCACTGGGCGGATGCTCTGGGGAAAGCTATTTAGCTTCTTTGAGTACTGGTTTTCTCACCTACAAGTATAAGAACATTATAGAGAGCTGTTGGGTGGAATAACTAATAATAAATGCAAAATGTTAGTAAAGGTGCATGTAAATTGCAGCTTTTCAACAAATAGCATCAATTGTTTTACTGATGTTTCTGTTTCCTCAAATGTTCACCTTTATGCATGGGACAAGATAGTGAAGTAGGAAGCCATTGGAGAATGCATCCATTAGAAAAAGAAAGGCATTCTTGCCACAATCCAATTGAGCCATTTAACAGTTAACTGGGCCATGTATCCATACTCTGATTCTTCATTTAAAGAATGCTCATCTTTTGAGAGGCACATTGACTTGAATATCTGGCCATCACCATTAGATCTTCACAATCTCCTTCATCACTTACACTCTGCAAGGACCAGTACTTTCATATTTGCAACTTCCACAATACTCACACAACCTCTAATTTCCTTTAATAATGGCAATGGCAAAGGAATGGGAAAGGGAGGTCAGAACTTTTCTGATTTGGTGGGAAGTTTCTTTACCTATAGGCTTATAATGCAACAAAGGAAGAAAGAGACTATGGACCATTTAAGCTCTTAAGAAAAGATCTATTTTAAAAGGTACAACGATTACTGCCAAAAATATAAAGCAGATGTCTGTCAACAATTTTATTTAATTTATTAATTAATGAGGGAGTCAATAAAATAGTATATCTATATCAAAGGAGGATCCTGAGAACACACATATAAAGGTTTTTAGAAAGGTAGGAAAGAATATACAAATGGGTGACAAATGGCAAATATCTGCCTGTCAACAACTAATCAAGTTCGACACAGAGTTCCTTTGTATTTCTACTGATAATTGTTTTTGTATAGTTATCAGTGTTTTGCAACTCACAGAATTACAAGGTAGTTTAAAGAGAAAACAAAAGGGAACAAAAACTCTCAGCAGTAAATTTTTACCCATTTTAAACTTTTTCATTTTTTTCCTCTATAAAGTCAAGAAGTTATCAACAAAAAAGAATAGTTGGGATCCCTCTTGACTTTATAAGATAAATCACCAGGGAAAAGCATAAATAAGACTGATAAGAATGCATGAAAGGGCTCTAATATAATATATAGTAGTAAGATTTTGAGTGGATCTTAAAAGCTCTGATTTGTACTCCTCAAGCTAGTATTCTGGTTACCACACATTCAGATTTCCTTACAGGCAAAATGATGATTAGTTTTTTCCCCTATTGCTTTTAGAATAGATGGCAAAAACTACAGAAGCAGGAGAAATAATATTCATTGCTTAGAGAGGTAACAGATCAGTGGTTGCTCTGACGTACACTTCACTGTCATTCTCTCTCCCTCCCACCTCCATACTCCAGGTTGCATTACTGAGCTTGATCAAACCCTCACTGGTAAAAAAAAAAGGGTGGTGTTAATGAACTGAACACAGAGCATGATAGAGAATTGCCATCATTCTTCTAGCATTTTCATGAAGACCTCACAGTGGAGCCACTGTCAGAAGTCCTTTCACTCTGACCCTGATGTTGAACATGAACGCAGGGCACTTGCCCCATAGTTCATCCTACTGCAGTACTGGGAGAGCAAGAAAGGTGGTGTCTGCTCTGTATCTCTATTGAAGTACAATAAAGCCAGTGCCTAGCGAATTACATGAAGATGGATCACAACCCTCAGCTCTGTGTTTATAAGAACATCAGCAATAAACACACATATCTCTTCTTGAAAGGAAAAACCACAGCCACTTTCAGCATCCTGAGAAGATAAATCAATTTTTTAAAACCCATGGGCTAGTTAGAAAAAATACAGTAAACTTAATATGAGATCCCTCTTTTAGTCAACCAGTATCATTGCAGCAATTGGAAAACCACCTTTATTTTCCAGGAAGGGCAGCCCACTGTTACTTGTAGCTATGATTGCCCATAGTTATTATACCAGCTTTTACAGTATTTTGCCAGCTTCATGTTAATAACAATATGCAAAAATCAAGATTTCATTTCTAGAAACTATGTGGCTTCATGCTTTTCAAAATTCCTGGAGAGCCCCCAGAACTTCTGAAGAGACTCTACTCTTTCTCCAAGAAGCTCCTCAAATGTGAACTTTCTCAGAAAGTGTGGACTTCTATTCAACTGTATAGGGAGGACAAGCTATGCCACTAAGGTATCCTGAGTTATTTCTCTGATGTAGTAATAATATTTAGGCCAACATAACCCTTCGCTTCTAGTCTAAGGGAGTGGGACCCTTTTATTACTTTAATGTCCTTCTGTTAGATTATAGAAATTTCCTATTGTCAGAAGTTATGGCTTCTGTTTAAAACACACACACACACATGCACGCACGCACAAACACACACACACTCACACACTTTATGACATTTTATTCATTTTATTTTTCTGTATTTCACTTTTTTTTTTCTGGTACTGGGAATTGTACTCAAGACCTTGCACTTGTCAGGCAGCGCTTGTGCCACTGAGCTATATCACCAGCCCTGTATTTTACTATTTTTAATTTTCTGTTATCTACTAAATGATTTTTTGAGGGATCCATTTTATTCTCTTTTGAATGTGGAGCTCATTTTTTACTATCAAAAGAGCAAGATAATCTCTTGCTTTTACAGAATACAAAATCTAGATGAAGAAAGTGACACTAAATAGGAATTTCTAAATAAAATGTGATATTCGTAATGTTATTTTCAAGTACCAAGTAACTCAGGACCTGGTAAGATTTGGGCTACCTGTTAAGCTACAGTCAACCTGAAACGAGAAGAAATTGTTCCATTTTCCCCATTCTGGGCCCCTACCTGGACCACTGTAATCACATAACTAAATTCTACCCTGAGCCAACTAAATAATCCATCAGCTTAGTGCAAAAATGAAAATGTGCCTTTAGAGTTGCTATTGTATAAACTATTTTATTTTCTTCAGTGTTCTGTTTCTCTTGAACTATCACAATATTTTATAATATTTATTTAATTTCACATTTCTCTAGCACAAGAATGTAAAGAACTGACCTTCACAGGCACCCCCAAGGTCCTATATTCAGGACTTGGCACATACAGGTTGGCTGCAGGACCTACACCACATGGGAAAAGTAATGCACTGTGCCCAGCCAGGGACAGAGAAGTAGAGCCAACATCTTCTTTTCTCATAGGGCCTCCTTTCCAATCTTCAGTAGACTAGAGACCATCAGGAGGATATAATCTCTGTGATGAGAACTGTGTGGTAAGTAGACTGGGTAGGGCAAGAAGCTTGCATGGGTTGAGCTGTCTGGTGCACACGTGATAGTATTCTCTACTAAAGATAGTGACAGACCCTTCCTTCTCTGGCCCCAAGGTAATCTGAAATATTTGCTCCTGCTGTTGCTTTTGGCCTTGCCCCTACCTCTCTCTATTTCCTTGCTGACTGTGCTGAAGTGGAGATGGAGAAGATGAAGGTCAGATGTTGCCCAAGGCATTAGAGGCTGAGGAGCTGCTGAGAACCCTCAGGGACCACAGAAATGCCTGGAGGAAGGAAGATACTGAGTATGTGAGTCAAGACTCCATGACCTTCATTTGCTCTTCCGATCACAGTTAAAAGTATTGTTCAGAACATCAAGGCAGCAACTCTGAGCATAAATCCCTACTAAAAAAACATAGACAAGCTTGGGCTACAAAGCGAGCCCAAGGCCAGCCTGAACTGCATAGCAAGACCCTGTCTCAAAAAGACAAAAAACAAAACAAAACAAAACAAAAAAAACATTCTGAGGTCAGTTCTGTGTGACTTTGTGTCTTTATATTCATGTACCTAGTCCTGCTCCCTTTCAGCAGTCTCTAATGATGTTATCTTACTGTGGTCACTTGTTACTCAGAGAAACTTATTGCATATTCTTCTTTACCTACTTTAATAACCATTACTCATGAATGAAGTAAAATGTCTAAATCTGAGACAAATGAAGCTTAAAACTTGTCTTCAATGCCAGCCTTATCTGTCAGCACTGATGCTTACTATGTCTATTTTCTATAGTTCTTTGCTATAATTGCTATACTCCCCAAATGTGTTTGTGCTTTCATGATTTTGCATGTTTTCTTCCTCCCTGGAAAAACTCTGTAATCCTGACTTCTACTGGTTTTATTTCAAGGCTTACACTGAAAATTATGTTTTGCTAATTATTCCAGACCCTCAATCTCATTCTCCTCTCTCCTGCATCATTCCATGTTTTTTGTTTTCTTCTTCATCTTTTTCCATACCCAGGATAGTTACTGGAAATATTTCTGGTGATCAAATCCCAGGAAACTCAGATAATACCAATTTAAGTATTTGATTGATTCTGAATTAAAGTTCTCCCCAACTTAGCTGGTGTTTATTTTTTTTCAGTGGAAATAGGGTATGGGGTAGCAGAGAAGGGTTTGCTAATGGATGGTCTTTACTTGCCACTCAGTGATGACAGGGACAATTTGCTATGAACTTACAGCAAAGTAAAAGGCCACAGGCCTGCTCTCAGTGGGCATCTGTAGCAGTGTCTGTTGACATGGTTGTGTGGATACTCCACCAGAGTTCAAAGACCTGATATAATGGACTGGTTTAAGATTAGAGCTGGGAGGGGCCGGGAGTTAGGCTCAGTGCCTTAAGCGCCTGCCCTGGCAGGCGCGAGGTTGTGAGTTCAATCCCCGGTGCCGCAAAAAAAAAAAAAAAAAAAAAAAAAGATTAGAGCTGGGTAGGTGAGCCAGGTGAGGTGTAAAAATGAGCAATTACTGTAGAAAAATAGCAACGATAGCAGAAGTGACTGAAGCCATATCTGAGGAGGGAGATTCTCTAGCTGGGTGTTTGAAAGGTTGAGTCTGGGTGGGTCCAGAGTAAGTAAAACAGAAAGAAGTAGAAAACTAAATAAGGAGGGTTTCAGTAGCATAAACAGCAAGGTGTTTAAAGCGTGAACATATGTGATTCATTCTAAATTAAGAAACTGAAGACTATAAAATGATATATAATAATTTCAGTCAAAAAACTCTCTTCTTCCCTCCCTTCTCTCTCTCTCTCTGTCTCTCTCTCTTTCTCTCTCATCTTTCAAAATTGAAAGAATTAAAATGATTAAAGACAATTTAAAAGAGACCAGTAAGAGAATCTGATTGATCTGGTAAAGTAGTTGTACCACCTTACATACCCACTATCGATGTAGGAGACTTTACACCCTGCCTTTGCCAATACTTGCTATGGTTGCCTTCTTCAATCTTAGCCATTGTCAATGGCATATCATGGTATCATGTTGTGGATTTATTTTGCATTCCCCCAATTCCAAATAATTTTAAGCATCTTCTCATGTGCATGTTTTTCATTCATATGTTTTTTTTTTTTTTGTGTGTGTGAAGTGTCTATTCACCTTTTCTTTAATAGTATCTTTTGAACAGCAAGATATTTTTTATTTGGACAAAAGTGCAATTTATTCTCTTTTTTTTTCTTTTTCTCTCTGAGATTGTGTGCTTGGTTTTGTATCTAAGATCATCTACTCATCCAAAGTCACCACATTTTTTCATATATTTTTTATAAATTTGTGTTGTATTTCTCTTTATTGTCTATTTTAAGTTAATTTTTAACACATTGTGAGACACTTGATAAGGCACTTTGTTATGACACTTGATAAGAAAAACCTGCTTTTGCTTTATGCTTATTTATTTATTTATTTTTTACATATTGATATGGTTGTGGTTACTTTTCTCTTGTTGCTGAGACAAAATACCTGACACCCAAAATTGGGGAAGGAAAGGTTTATACAGCTTGTGGAGGTTTCAGTTCATAATCAACTGGTTCCAAGGCAGGGTGGCATAGCAGAGGGGCAACACTTCAAGGTGACAGAAGACAGCAAAGCAACAAAAGCAAAAAGGAGGAAAAGCAAGCCTCTTTTCCACCCTTATAGTTTACACAGGCCAACCTCCCCCACTCCAGGGCAGGTGTAGCACTCACACCACCTCCACGATCTCCTCTTGTACAGACTGAGGATGTTTACAAAGTAAGGACCCTGGCTGCCCATTGAGAAGCTTAGTTAAACTTCTAAACTTCTCAAATTGACAAAATGCATCAGCCATAACAGATATCAAATCATTCTACCATTATTTGTCAAAAACAGTATTCTTTCATCACTGACATGTTTTAAATTTTCTGCCAAATCTAACAACCATATAGGTGTGAATCTATTTCTAGATACTTTCCCATTTTGTTTTTATTTTGATATCAGTGTCACACTGCTACATAATTAATGTGTGTGTGTGTGTGTGTGTGTGTGTGTGTGTCTTGAAACCAGATAATGTAATCCCCATTGTGTTTATTTTAGGTACTGTAAGTATCTGTGTTTCCATTTGAAATTTAGAATTACTTATCAATGTCTACAAAAAATGTATCAGTATTTAGGTTGGGATTGCCTTAATTGTATTACTAAGTTTGGGAAGAACTTACATGCAAACAACTTTGAGTATTTTAATCATGAACAAAAATGTCTCTGTACTTAAGAGTTCTTTAATTTCTCTAACCAACATTTGTAGTTATCAATTTTATATCTTTGATTATCCTAGTATTTTACATGTTTAATTTTTTAAAATAGTATTACTTTTTAAAATTTTAATTTTAAAGGGAACTACATATATAGAGTAGACACGTTACTCATTTTTATTTCCTGAGGAATTATATTTAGCTCCTATTTAATTCTGAATTTCTTCCAGAATTTCCAAAACACTGCATGACCACCTACTTACTATCTACTCTATTTGCTATTTAATGAAAGAAAAATCCTCCTTTCCTTAACATGAGAGCACCTAGCTTTTTCATGGCCTACATATAGCAAAAGTTTAGTAATGCTATTTGGTAAGAAACTAACTTAGGTGATTTATTCAACTGAGAAGACAGCTTTAGGGAAATTTTCCTTTCATAAACTACTAATGAGGATTCATTTGACAATGATACTGCTGACCTTCTTTCAAAAGCAAAACAAAAAACATGAAAATTTTGATTAAGCTTTCTTTGAAGTACAATGACAAAAGACTTTGGAGGATTTGCACTTACCTGCCTATCTTATATTAATTGATGAGCAACCAGAACATTATTTAGAAAGTTACTTTTTCCAGTGTACTGAATGGTGCTTGGATCTCTAATGGGATTAGATTTAACTAAGACAGTTAATTGAATCAACTTGTTCCCTTAGAGAAGTTTTTACTCACCCTCATTTTCCACTGAATTACAGAGAGGCAATATTTTCTTTCTACTTTATGTATCTATATTTAGCATTGTCACTTTGGTAATTTGGAATTTAAGAGAGGGAATGAGTTTTTAAAAAAGACTGATTATGGACTTTGGCAGAACTGTTTGAGAAAAGCTTGGAATGTAATTTATTCTTAAAGTCACAGATGAGTGTGGTCTTTTAGTAAGACCTCCTGAACCATAATATGGAATGTGAGTCTTAAAACACAAATCTCTATCCAAATTCAATAAATCTTTTTGAAGTTACATGAAATGAGAATATGAAAAGCAGACTCATTTTGTGTGAAACTTAATATGTGGTTGGTCATATTCCTGTATTCATTCTTAGACTTATTTTGCAGACTGGAAAGAAAAAGCCAGAAATTTTAAGTGACATATTAATCAATTATCTTGTTCACCAAAATATAGTTGGAATAATTTCTCTGGTTCCCATGATATATATGGCTCAGGTTTCCTGTTACATGTAAGAATCAGTGTAAGGACTATAGTGGGTTTCTTGGATTTGGATTTGTTTTATTATTTCCAATGCTAAGAGTTTAATCTTAGACACCAAGTCTTTGTATTAGATTGTTTGAGCTTCTATAGCAAAGCACCATGGATTGGGTGGTTTAAACAACAGAATTTCTTTTCTCACAGTTTTGGAAACTAGAAGTTAGAGATCTGGTATGAAAGTGTTGGTTTCTTTTGAGGCCACCTTCCTTAAGGTG
The DNA here is from genome assembly GCA_004363535.1 of Dasyprocta punctata. Classification (NCBI taxonomy): domain Eukaryota; kingdom Metazoa; phylum Chordata; class Mammalia; order Rodentia; family Dasyproctidae; genus Dasyprocta; species Dasyprocta punctata. The sequence goes on along the minus strand of RJWM01009752.1, from coordinate 10,956 downwards.
CACTTGGTTACCTTCACGCAGTGTGCTCCATAGTTATCTCTGTGTATGCAGGTCTAATACTGTCCCTATCTGTGTCCTAACCTCCTCTTCTTATAAAAGCATCAATTGTATTGGATTAGCCTCACCTTAATTATCTTAGTTTTCTTAGTAAAACCTTGTCTTCAACTACTGTCAAAGTTTGAAGTACCAGGCTGAGAGCTAAACATATAAATTTTTTTAAATTTTTATTTTAAAGAGAATGAAGTCAAACACAATAAAATAGAATAAAGCCAATCAAAACAACACTGTGAAAGTGATACAGGACTTCAAAACAGGATAATAGAAAATCAACAATGTTTACCATAATGCTTCTTGTTATCTTTGAAATTGTTGCCCATATCATCAGACATAATAAAATCAGACAAAACAGAATAGAATACAACCAATCAAAAGAGAATATTGAAGAAAACAAAACAATAATACAGAACAAGACAAAACAGTGTAAACAATATTGGTTTTCAAAAACAAGACAGAAGAAAATCCCCCATAGTTGCACATTGCATATTGTTAACCTCTAAATAGGTGCTCAGACTACCAGCTTTAGGCCCACAAAGCCAATCAAACAATACAAGCATTAATTTGTTTTTATACCTCAGGTGCTATCAACTCAACTAGTTGCTTACAGGGATGGGCAGCTCTTCTTGTTTACCAACTTGTGCACCAGCTAGCACACAGAAAGGGCAAACTGTCTTCTTCTTTTCCTGATCCTAGATGGCTGCTGCTGGCTCACAGGAAGGGTGAATCAGCTTTTTATTTCTCCTCCTAGGGCCCACATGGCTGCCACTGGCTCATGAGAAGGGTTCACTAGCTTCTTGTTTCTCTTCCTGGCCCCATATTGCTGCTGCTAGCTCACAGGAAGGGTGAATTGGCTTCTTGTTTCTCTTCTCAGCTCTACATGGCTGCCATTGACTCATGGGAAGGGTGAACTGGCTTATTGTTTCTCTTCCCAGGCCTGCATAGCTCAAAATATAAATTTAAGGAAGTTGCATTTCAGATCATTGTCTCTTTGGCAGTTTGTTTCTTCATTCACAAATGTTTGATAAAATCATTACTGAAAACAAGATTTTTAGGAATAAATTATTTTGAAATGAAGAACATTGTCTTTTCTCTAAATAAATTTTGGGATTCTCAATGTTCTCAATTGCAAGGGTAAAAAAATGACCCTGAGTAACTACAGGAAAAGGAAACTTGTCGATGAACACTGGAGGTTCTCTGGGAAGGAGAGGCCAAAGATTTCACTATGAAGCAGGTGGTATCCCAGGAGCAGTGAAGAGCATGTGACAGGAGCATTTCCCTACATCCATCCATGCATGTGGAGACCATGTGATGGGCATCTGAAATGACCATTTGGAAAAACTGGTACCAACTCCCCACGCACACCTCAAACAATGGAGTCAGGGTGCAGGAAACTCCTGAAAACACAGGGAGGTGTCACAGCAAAATGGAGTAGATGATATAGAGCACCTCTTCCTCTACAATAGGACAAATACCTATGGAGAATATCTTACAGTATGTATTAATGTTAGTTAAATACATTTGGAAGAGTTGAAAAAACTGATGAAGCAACTAATCTCCTAAAATTTTAATGGCTCTTGTCAATCATATTTTGACAATAAATTTTTCTAAGTAAATTTCAAAACATAAGTAAAAGCAGAAAGTGCTACAGAAGAATGCTTCATTAATTTATTTTTTTCATTCAAAAATCTCTCTAAATTCTAGTAATCTTGTCCACAAAAATGGAAACAAAGCAAGATGTAGCTACAGATACTATCTTAGTTACTTTCCTGCCACTGGAACACAATACCCAACACAAATGAAAGGAGGAAAAGTTGATTTTGGGTCACAGTTTGTAGAAGTTTCAATCCATAGTGGACTAGCCCCAAGGCCAACAGTATGGCAGAGGGGCATCACAGAGAAGATTCACTGGTGGAGAAGCTGCTCCTGACATGACAACTAGGAAGCAGAGAGTAAAGGAAGAGCCAGGGAGGGAGATAACCTTTTGCAGCCCATGCTCCAGGCCATGCTCCAGGCACCTGCCTCTTCTGACCAGACCGCAGCTCCTAAGTCTGCTATAAATGCTCACAATCCAGTAACTTCCCCAAACCCCTCCAACAGGTTCATGAGGCTTTGGGGGCACATCGAGTTATAAACTGTGACAGATACATTTTTGGTTCACAGTTTTCAGCTATAAGCTTTATGATTATGTACTGAAAAGGTGATGGATACTGTTTTTCCCTTCATCTTCCAAAAATACGCCACCTTTGATACTCCATTTGAAAATGTTAATTCTTCCAAGAAAGAAAAATGACTATAGAGCGATGTTTTTATTTACAAAACTTCAATTTCTTTATAAATATTCTCTTATAATTAATTATGCTGTCCATTTATTTCTAGGCTTTTGGGAAATTATTGCTTAGATGCACTAAAATGCTAATAATCAATCACATTTTCTTATCTTCTCATTTGTAAATTTTATTACATACATCTTCCCAACTCTATAATATGTAGTTTTTTTCTTATTGTTTTCTAAAATTTTTAAATGGTGTTCTCTATTTTGTCCCAAACACTAGGTATACAGCAAAATCATTATACTCTAGTTATTAAAAATCTCTTTAGATATTAAACTGTATTTTAGATATCTACTGAATTTTAAGTTTGTATTGATCTCAATCTCAGTGTAATAAATTTTATATTATCTTTTTTTTACTGGCTTTTATTTCGCTTCATTTTAGTTGAATAAGCTAACTCTGAAATCCTGGTTGTTGTATATTTGACTTCTCTATATTTGACTATTCCTCTCCAGGCATTTTAGGAGTTAATATCCATTAATGTTAATTTAACAAATATTTAATGAGCAACCTCCATGGACTTTAGACACATAGCAGATTCTGGCTAATACTCCTTCATAAAACACAACCATTATATTGTTCTTGTTTTGCTAATTTTTTGTTACTAAAATTTTGGTGGTGAAAAGAAAAGCCCACCATGTTCTACTGTCTGTATTGTATGCAATGTCATAATGGAGATCCTTTCTAATTCATTCACTTCTTGTAAACATATATTTAAAAATAAAGAGTTATTTGAAAGCAAAAGAGATCATCACATTGTCCATTTTGAAGGAATGCCATGTATGTTTCCGAACTTTAAAAGCAGTAATTTTTTCCAGGTAAAATCATATTCAGGACCTCAGTTATTTAAAAGTCAAACTTGCTGTTTTGCTCATACAAAGATAGTATACATATCTAATTTATAACTTTTAAAAATCCGAACATCCTTGCCAGGTATGGTGTCCCACGCTTGTTAGTCCAGCACTAGGGAGGCTGAAGCAGGAGGATCACCAGGAGTTTAAGGTCAGTCTGATATTCATAGTGAGCTTAAAGCTAGCCTGAACAACATAGTGAGACTTAAAAAAAAAAAAAAAAAAAACACCTGACACCTTTAACTACAGCAATACTTTAGTTTTAGTTTTAGTTAAAAATTGAACTTATAAACCATGTGTGGTGTTTGTAATGATATCAATTTCAACATTTAATTTACTAGTGTAATTTGCTACAGTCACACACTTCTGTGAAGACATATAGGTGCATAACTTTAATCCAGAAGCTGGAGAGAAGAGGTACGTGGCCACTTTCATTTCAAGGATAATCACTGACAATCTCTGCCATATGCTCACACAATATTTCACAAAATATAAAAGTCAGACTAGAAGCTCACATGACCTTCAGATCCAACTTGTCAATGATTGTATCACAGCCTCGCATGCCACCTACTCATTTGCAGTTGCACAAGTGAGCAGAGGCATCTGCCTCCTGGCACTTACCTGCACTTGGCGCATGTATGCGGTGGCAGTGAACTCACTCATGGAAGAACAAGCACAGGTCTAAGTTAAAGAAAAAAATAAAAAGAATCAGAAAACAGCTTTTCCTAATGCATGCACATTTACAAGTCTGAATATACACTAATAGACTGTAGATCTTATACCGAAGACTACTGTTAATAAACATAATAGTTCTAAGAAGAACTATTTAATAGGTTTCACAATTCGAGAAACATATTTGAAAAACTCTAATTGTTTTCCACTTCTTTTCTTTATGAATCAAACAGACACCAAGGGAAGCCCAATGAAGTGCAAAGCAAGTTCCCTTTTCACTGCTTCTGGTGGTTCTTTAATAGAAACATTGTGTCCATTCAATATTACCTGGAGGAATCATCCACATTTATATAGCTTTTCTCAGACATTCTACTCTATGAAGCTTTTCTCCCTCAAACAAGTATTACCTCTCTCCATTTTAAAACTCTGAGATGCACTGACATATTCATTCAAGGACAGGGTCCTTAATATGTCATTCACTTCCAAATGCTACTGTTTTGCTTGATTTAGTGGACTTTCTGCTTTGCTTTCACAATATTAGAATTTTTAATTCTTTTTTCTAGTGCCTCCTTGTTATAATATTTGCCCAGCTTCTTTAGTTCCTTTTAATCTATTTTTTAAATTGCTGTTTAATAGGCAATTTTTATGGTAAACCAAGAGGTGCTACAAGAAAGAGATGTGTCAACAATACCATGTTTGTCTATGTGTTTTGGCAGAGCTCTTAAGAAAGTCTGAACAACTGACATGAGGCTTTGGCCCACTTTTATTAATAAATGTATCTCTTCATGTTTGCTGATATACTGTCTTTTAATTGATGTGTGTTTTCGGAATCCTCTCCAATTAACACAAAGTAGTCTAGATTTCACAATGCCATTTTGATGTGTCATTTGTTGAAGGTGTGTTTCTTCAGAAGCAGTCATTGAGATACAGTTTGTCAGACATTTTGTTAGAAATTGGCATCTTTGGAAAGAAAAGGCAAAAAGCAAGATAAGGCATAGGAAGAAGATCTAGTCTAGAAGTGGACACATTCCAGCAGGAATAACACCAGGAACTGAAATGGCTGAGTCTTAGACCTCTGTCTTGATCCATGACCAGATGTGCCTTGCCTGGGAAAGGTGTGTTCTCCCATGGTGTGTGAGGGGGGTCTCTGCAAATGAGGCAAACCTTGAGGGAACTGTCAATTGGGGGCCCGAGGAGAACTCTTCCCCTCCTCCCCACTAGCACACACCTAGAGCAGGAATCTGAGTGACACATCTTGGTATCGCTTATGCATATTATGGAATCTCCTTCTCTCCAAAACAGAAACAGAGAAAAATTTTGAGTTCTAAAAACAGAACCAGACAGTTAAATTGCCATCAAGTCTTCTGTCCAACGTAGGCCATCAGTTAATAAGATCAAAGACTCTATTGGCAGATAATGGGAAGTTTATTTCCCTACAATCTAAATATTGTGATTTCATAGCTTTGCTTATATTCTAGTTTACAGTGCTACACACTGAACCTTGGCATCATATGACATTGGTTATATTAAAATTTCCAGGCTCCAAATGCCAGGGAGTGTCAGACTTTCTTAACCTTTCCATTCCTGAGATAAATATAACTACCTAATTAGTCTTCTAGAGGATTTTTTCAATTTCTCTGAACATATCAACCAGTTTTAGATGTTGAAATTTGGATCATTTTTCCTTAAAATGTGGAAGTTATGACAGTGAGATATGGATGCTGAATAACTAAGATTATAAGTCCCTTTAGAGAAATAAATCAATCTGATTTGTAATCAGTTGGCCCTTCATAACAAGGGATCTATTTCCTCAGTCCTGTACTTGGAATGTTAGTTGTCAAAGCCTGAATGAGAAAATTTTGTAGTATTTCAGTAATTCAAATAACACGATTAATTGGTAGCTGAAAACCCCTGTTTCTAAGTTCTTCTTTAACGTTGTTTACACCAAACTGAATGATTTCTTTGGCTTTAACCAGTATTCACATTTTAAAATCTTAAGGATAAATCCATTAAAGATAGTTTTGGGAGTTAACTGTTATGTCAATGGATCTATTAATCAGGAATTTTATCCTCTTTTATAATTACTAATATAGTACTACTTTGAGAATCCCTCATGATGAAAACTTCAACCTGAGGTAGTGTGATGGTCGGGAAGAGTTGAAAGAGACTCATCTCTGGGATTTTGGGGGAAATGCGATAGGCAGGGCATTTCTGAATGCTGAGGCAATAACCTTTAGAATCCTGACTGCATAACTTTTCCTTTGAAATGAACCTGGAAATAAGTTATAAGAAAGACAGTGCCTGTTTTCTTCAGAGATATTTTCTTGTCCTTAACTTTATATCTCTTCCCTATCAACAGAACCCACAGACAGAGCAGATCCTAAAGTATGTGTTGAAATTACACAGTCTCAAAGCTGAAGACAGGTCACTTTCCAATATAAACAAATATTGGCCCTGGTTATCACAAAATCTAGGATAGTTATATTCATATAACCATATGTCATTTTTCATTGAACAGTCTTCAAAGAAAGATAAAATAATTTCTTCATTCTGATGCACGAGATAATGCTCTGATGACTACGCTTGTTTCATCTTCAAGATCAGTGTTCTTCATCTTGAGAATCTGAAATGCACTGTTTCTGTTTTTATAATATGAAATAGTATTTCAAAAGGTAATAGAATGAGTTTGTAAATTAAAATAATTCATTTACTACTGTTATTATTCCATTCCTGTACATCTAGCGAAGCTATTTTAAAATTCGTCCTTTCAATTCCTGCATTTATTGGTCTGGAACCACAATGCCACAAATGTTTTTACAAATGAATGGCATTTTAGTATGGTTATAAATATATATCTTCTGCCTAGTAGAACAGTTTTGTGCATCTGTATGTATTTAATCTGTTTTATTAAGAAAGAGAAATGAAGGAAAATGCTGAAAAATGTGATGACTCACTGAAATGTAGAAAACCATCAAAGCAGAATTTGTGGCTGCTTTAGAAAAAATATGACAAAATAGAAAGGCCCATTTTAAGCATTGGGGAATGTGAGTGACCAGATAAATTCAGATAGTTGTTGTTTGAGAGCAGTAGGAGACATTTGAGAAAAGAATTCGTAAAATTACTAAGAGAGGAAAAAGGAAAACTGATCAACCTCAGGTTTGTTCAGTAGTCCAGTGAGAGAACAATGTCAGGTGTGAGTAACAGTGTTAACAAAGATTTAAACTCCTGCATGGGATTTGGCAACCTGGAGTTGGGCAATGAGTTTCATTAAAGCAGTATAAATGGAGTTCAGACAGCACTAAGTCTGAGAGTTGGAAAAGTCAAGGAAAATAATAAGCAATTAATAAATCTTCAAGAGTATCTTCTGGTATGTAGGAAAAATATATAAAAAAGTAGGGATCAAAAAGACCAGTTGTTAAGTTCCACAAGCCAGCTAATGGAATCCTAGAACAGGCAAACCTAAAATGGAAAGAAGAATTTTTAAATATTTTTAAATTCTAAGTAAATTTAAAGTAAAAATACTTGAAGTAAAGAAAATAAACAAAAGGCTAAAGGAGAAAAGAAAATAAATGGAAGAAAGAAAATTTCCAGAATAAAGAAGGGACTTAAGATTCCAAATTGAAAGACTAAATTTTTGAAAATTAGAATATGTTAAGGATATGGTAGCAATAAAAATTGAAAAATCCATATTGATTTATAATGAAATCGACCAATTAATTAAAACGAGCACAGGCTAATTAAAATTGCCCATGATAAAAACTAATCTGAATTTTCTAAATTAGATGGAAGTTGCTTTTCACCAAAGGGGTAAAAAATTAAAAATAAAGTTATTCAAAGGTAGATCATACAATTTTGAGCCAAAAGAAAGTTAATGATTCTGTTAGTGTTAAAAACTAAAGATAGTGTCGGGCATGGTGGGGCACACCTGTAATCCCAGAATTTGGGACGCTGAGAGTTCGAGGTCAGCCTGGGCTGCATAGTGAGTCCAGGCCATCCTGAACTACACAACAAGATCCTGTCTCAAAACTAAACAAAACAAAACAAAACAAAAAACAAAAAACACCTAAAGATAAGAATAATCAATAGGAATAAAGGTAGATACCAAATAATGATAAAAATCAAACAAAATAGCTTTAATGATAAACTTTTTTTATTTAAGAGAAAAAGACACAGAAAAGAAAAACAAAAAGCAAAAAAGACAAACAAACAACAAACCCAATACAATAGCAGTATAGGTTTCAAAACAAGATGATAGGAATTTGAAAATTTTTGTAATATTGCATACTGTCACCTTCAAAAATGTTACTGAGATTAACAGATATAGACATGTAAAATTGATCTAATAATATGAGCATTAAATGTTCTTTTCCAATAACTAATACATTTAGTAGTATAGTCATTTTAGCTATTTTATGTATGTATGTATATGTGTGTGTGTATATATATGTATTTATATATATACACACACACATACAAATTTACGTCTCTTTCTTTTTGCCTTCCTTCTTTCCTTTTTTTCCCTATCCATGTCTATCAGCATGCACTAAACTAAAGTCAAAATGGGTCAAAGATCAAAATATTAAAACAAAAATACTAAATCTGCTGGAAGACAAAGTAGGTAAAAATCTTGACAACATAGGAATAGGCAGAGTTCATAAATAAAAATCAAACCGCACGGGAAATATTTCCCAGAATCAACAACTGGGATCTCGTCTTATCAAAAAGTTTTGCATGTCAAAGGAAATCTCCAACAGCGTGAAAAGAAATCCCATGAATTAGGAAAATATCTTAGCCAGCTGTCCCTCAGACAAAAGACTTCTATCTAGAACATATAAAGAACTTTAAAATATCAGGTTCCCAAAATTCAAGGACCCAATTCAAAAATGGTCATGTGAGATGAATACACACTCCTTAGATGAAGAAATACAAATGGCAAATAAATATATGAAAAGTGTTCAACATCAATGGTCATTTGGGAAATGCAAATTTAAACAACACTGAGATTCCATCTCACTCTAGAAAGAATGGCCAAGATCAAGAAATCAACCAATAAAAATGCTGGAGAGGCTGTGTGGAAAAAGGAACCCTTCTCCACTGTTGGTGGGAGTGTAGACTGGTGCAACCACTGTGGAAATCAGTGTGGAGATTCCTCAAAAAGCTAGCACTAGAGATTCCATTTGACCCAGCTATCCCACTTCTGGGCATTTTCCCAGAAAAATTGAAAACATCATACCACAGTGATATATGTGCACCCATGTTTATAGCAATACAATTTATAATAGCCAAATCTTGGAAACAACCTAAGTGCCAATTAATCAAGGAATGGGTAAAAAAGATGTATTTTTATACAACAGAGTACTACTCAGCTATAAAGAAAGATTGCATCAAGACTTTTATAAGTAAATGCACATAACTTGAGACCATACTCATAAATGAAATAAATCAAACTAACATGTGTAAATATCATATTGTCTCCCTAGTGCACAAAAAGTATATACAATCCAAAATCTACAATAAATACTGTACAAGGGCTTAATGATAAAGTTGAATGCACTTGAAAACTACAACTTTAAATTATGCAATCCAAAATAGGTTTTTTAAGTGTAAGTAAAAATGGGCACATTTATAATCATTGTGGAATTTATTTATTTAATTTCACATAAATCTATTTAAAAGGGATAGAACACAAAATTCAAATTAATACTATAAACAGCAGAATTATCAATTCCATAAATAGCAAAATTATCAAGTTTGTACTTAATAGGTAAACACTGATCTATGACTTCATCAATAGAAATTTTAAATTATTTTTATTTAAACATGTAACCAAGATGATCTTGTCTTAGTTTTTAAAGTTAATCCCGATTAGAGATAACAACGGCTGCAGAAGCAAACAAGCCCAGTCTGGGAACCAGCGTCATGTACTGGTCTCGAGTGGACTAGAAATAGCCAGACTCCAGCCTCTTCTGGTGCGTGGGCTGGCAAACAAAAAGTACCAACCCACCCTCACCCCTTAAGTGACCAGCTTATCTGGAGAAACACAGGCTGTGATCATAGCTATGGAGGTGAAATGCAATTGGACGCCTGTGGTGCTTTGTTGTTTCACTAACATTGCAGGTCTAGGACCAGTGGTCTGACCATAGGTTCAGAGGATATGGCTAAGCAATGTGACATCTAGTGGGAATCTCCTTCTGAGGGTTGCAGCCATTAATTGATTCCCTATGGTCTTGTTTTGAGGCCCTATATCATTTCAATTGTTTTGTTGGGTTGGATTTTATTCTTTTTTGTTTTGTTTGATTATGTTAAATCTCATGGCAGAAGAAGCTGTTCCAAGGATAGCGAGACACATTATGGTAGCAATTTTGATTTACTATTGGCTTGCTTTGAAGTCCTTTATCACATTCACTCGTGTTTTATTATTATTATTTCTATTCTATTCTGTTCTGTTTGTTTTTTACTATGTCTGAAGTTATCTGCAGCTATTTTGAAGACATCAAAAAGCATTATGGTAACTACTGTTGGATTTTATAATGTTCTGAAGTCCTGTATCTCTTACTGGTTTGTTTTGATTGGTTTTATTCTGTTATATACTCTTTAAAATAAAAATAAAAAAATAAAGTTAATCCCAACATATTAAAAATACTAAAATCAGACAGGTTGTTTCCTGATGACTTATTATTATTATTATTATTATCATTATTATTTGTCCCAGGGAATCAAACTCCCAACCTTGCACTTGCCAGGCAGTTGCTTACCCCACTGAGCTAAATCCCCATTCCCAACATGATTTTTAAAAACACAAGGAGAAGTAGGACAGTTAACATTTTTAAAATTAAACTAGTAATAGTAGCCGGGCGTGGTGGCGCACGCCTTTAATCCCAGCACTCGGGAGGCTGAGGTAGGCGGAGCGTTGTGAGTTCGAGGCCGGCTTGGGCTACAACGCGAGCGCAAGGCCAGCCTGAGCTACACAGTGCGACCCTGCCTCGAAAAACCTGGGCTGGGAGTTTGGCTCAGTGCCTTAAGCGCCTGCCCTGGCAGGCGCGAGG
>RJWM01009751.1:0-66652 GCA_004363535.1 Dasyprocta punctata | reverse complement strand
ACTTACAAAGTTGAAGTCATGGAGAGTGTGTTTGTGGAAAAGGTTAACATTAACAAGAAGCCACATTCTTTGCATCAGGATAATAGGAAAGATGATTCGAAGGCATCTCAGATATCAACAAGGCTCCAAACTTCACAGGCTCAAGGGTGAACGGATTTACTGAAAAGATTTCATTTGAGATTAGTATCCCCCAGTATCCTACTGGAGAAGGGTCACCTAGTACATTTGTTACCCTGGCTTCATTTTTAGTTAATTAACTAATTAATAAATCTTTTTTTGGAGAAATATTCTTACTATGTAGTTCAGACTGATCTGAAACTTACTATATAGCCCACGATGGCCTCAAACATGTATCAATCTCCCTGCCTCATCCTCCTGAGTGTTGAGATTATGAGAACACATTACCGTACTTGGGTCTCCAGGATTTATATAATTGTTCTCTGCAATTCAGGCACTCAGAGGGCACTGCAACCATGGTCCAGATGGGTTATGCTACTGTTCTTGTTGGTAGGTCTTGGTATCACTCACATACTGTTGATTTCCCAGGCATTCAAAATGTAGGAGTTACACAGTCAAGGAGGGTTCTATCCATACTTCAGAAAAAGGCCTGGAGTACTAAGAAGTGTACTCTTAAAAAGGAAAGCCCTATAAGCTGTGAGAGTGAAGAATAAAGTGTAACGGAGAACCTAAAAAGTTGAAAGTAACAGCAATGGAAACACATGTTGAGGGAAGTTGCAGAAAGTGACTGGAACCATCCTAAGAGAGAGACCATTAGTTTTACAGCCAGCAAGACTGTGGGTGTAGGAGTGCCCAAGCCCTTTGGCATTATATCTCACAAGAATTTAATATTTGCCCTGCTTGGTTTTGGTCTTACTTTGGAGGGAATGCATCCTCCTGATCCTTCCTTTTGGAATAGTAATATTTACCCTGTGCCATTATATGTTGAAAGTGTTCAACTTTTTTCTTTTCCTTCCCCCCCTCCTTTTTTTAATAGAGGATAACAGCTAAGAATTTGATTTTAGTCTCAGAGGTGAGTTTGAACCAGTGAACTTTTCAGTAATACTCAAACTGTTAAAACTTTGCTGACTCTTTGAGATGGAATAAGTGTATTTTGCATGATGAGAGGGACATGAATATTTTGGGGGTGAAAAGACAATGCTTATATCTAAAATGATCTCCCAAATACTCATGTGCTTTGAAAGTGATTGGGTCATTTGGATGCTACACTATACAGTGTTCAGAGAAAATGCATGCTATGCTTTAAACATTTGTAATATGTAAATCCTTGTTAATGACTTAATATCTGGTCTATCCTGTGAAGCTGTGGAGAACCACTCAGATTTCTTCAAAGCTCAGGGGCATCTAAGGGCACCTGAGGATATATCCCTGCTTGTCTAGCACAGGTGGGATGGTTATGTAATCATGATTTAGCACAGGTAAACATGCATACACTGGTTATAGCACTATAAAAGAATGTAACAACTTGTATAAGAATTATATAATAAAGACACAGGCAGTACTTGGGCTTTGATCTTGCTCTTGCATCCTTGTACTCTGCTGTGCTCTGCTCCACGATGCCTGATGTTATTGCTGATGTTTTGCACATGTGCATTCTTTAATCTTGGGACCTCACCCACAAAAGTCTCCCTTAGGACACCCTGAGCTGGCTGACAGAAACATTCCATGGATTGATGAAAAGAATATGCATTTTGTAGCAATGGGTTATGTTTCTATAAATACGTGTTAGATCAATTTGATATGTAGTTTAGTTAAACTACAATGTTGATTATTGAATTATTTGTCTGTATTATCTGCCCATTAATTAAAGTTGGATATTGAAGTCTAATACTCTTATTGAATTATAAATATTTATTTGTTGGGTCTAACAATATGTGCATAATATTTGCATTAAATATTGTCTAATGTTGAGTACATATATAGTTGATATATCCTCTTGATGAATTATTTCCTTTATCATTAAGGTTATCTTTCTTTTGTCTTTTTAAAGATTTTTATTTAATGTTTATTTTATTCTACATGGATGTAAGTACTCTTTGCTTTTGATTTTTCTTCACATGGACTATCATTTTCCATCTCTTCAGTTTTATTCCATGTTGTTCTTTAAAGTTAGGTGCATTTCTTACAGGAAGCATGTGTTTGAATCTTTTTAATCTACTCAGCTAGTACATGTCTGCTAATCAAGAGCTTCATAGCATTTACAACCAAGGTAATTATTGACAGGTAAGTGCTCAGTTTTACCATATTACATTTTCCTGTTTGTTTTGATTGTCCTTTGCTTCTTCCCATTCTGTTTTTTCACATTTGTGTTTGCTCAGTTTGTGTATTGAAAACAATATTTTTTCTCTTTTTCTTTTGTTTACCTGTTTTACATCTCAGGGTTGTTTCCACATATTATCTTGGTGATGATTATTGTCCTTTAACTCCTTCTATAGAATTTCCTTTAGTGTTTCTTTTAAGGGCAGTCTGGTGGTGCACAGGTTTGCTTTGTTGTCCTAAAACCATTTTACTTTTGCTTCATTTCTGAAAGGTAACTTTGCTGGGAATAGTAAATTATTTGGCAGAATTCCATTTTTTTTGAACTTTGAATATGTCATGTTATGCTTTCGTGGCTAATATGATTTTTGCCAAAAAATCTAATATTCACTATGTGTGGACTAATGCTTTTCTCTTTTGGTTTTTAACATTCCCTTTTTATTTTGGACTTTTCAGAGTTTGAGTATAACATGTTTCAGAGCATCTTTTCTTGAGGAAATTTTTATCAGATGCTTTGAGCTTCCTAACTGACAAACCCCATGTATTTTTTGATTTTGGGAAGTTTATTATTTTAAAATTATTTTACTAAATAAACTTTTTGTTATTTGTCTCTTTCATCTTTTTTCTATCTGAAACAGCCTCAATGCAAACATGTATTTGCTTTAGTATGTCAAATAATTCTCAAGTTTTCTTCACCTATATGTGTGCGTGGGAGTGATTTTTCAAAAGACCTATCTTTAAGCTCAAAAATGCTTTCTTCTTTTGGATTTAGTTTACTGTTAAGGTTTTCAACCACATCTTCTATTTCATTTATTGAGTTTTTAAAGCTCTAATGTTTCTGTTTGTTTCTTTATATGATCTCTGTCTTTTTCAGAATGTCCTATTCAAATTATGAATGGTTTTCTTTATTTCTTTGGATTGTTTTTCTGTATTCCCTTGTATTGTTTTGTGTTTCCTCCTAATCATTATTCTGAATTTATTCAGGCACTTTGTCAATTTCTTTTCATTTGATTTGGATAGTTGCTAGAGAGTTATTTTCTTTCTTGGGCACATAACTTTATCTTTCTTTTTCATCCTTCTTGTTTCACTGCATTTCTATTTGAATATGTAGTGTCTCTGTTGCCTGAAATAAATTTGTAGGGAGGCTTTGGTAAAATCATTTCTCCTAGACATGTGTGATATGATATTGTTTGAGTAAGCTGCATTGGCAGCAATTCCAACTGAGCACAGTTATGCAGTTCCCAAGCAGCTTCTTCAGCTGTGATCAGTGTTTGGAATGTCCACAAGTGTCTTAGTTGGGCTAGGCCAAAAGAGTTTCTGGAGTTTTCCCACCTGGCAAGATAGAGTTCATTTAAATGAGGAAGGTTGACTGGTGGCTTTCAATACTAGAAATGTGGTATCAGTTGTAAGATACCATCAGCTTTGTAGATCATATAGGGAGGTAAAGTATTCCTGCCAGGCAGCAGAGGTGGAAAGAATGTCCTTAAATTTTGAGAATTTTTTTGAGGCAGGAATATTCTAGCAGGCACACATGAGTGCTGCACAGTGCCTACAGTAACAGAATCAGGGTGCCTGCCAATCAGCCACCATGGCATTTGGATTGGTATTGTATACTTCTTCTCTTTTAAAATTTTTAGTTGTAAGTTTCATTTTTTACTTTTCCATGTTTTCTCCATTTTTTAACAGTGCATGTTTGTAGTTCATAATGCTTACATTCTTTATAAAGAGTTGGAGTTTATAATGTAACACATCTAAATTATTTTCTCATCCTTTAGTTCCCCACCACCTCCAACACCACTGCTTGATCTCTTGGTATCTTTCCCTCTTGCAAAAGAACGATCTCTCTATGCCTACTACCTATAATTTTGCTCTTTAATTTTTGGGTTTCTCATATAAGAGAAACCATGTGCTATTTAAGTTTGTGTGTCTGGTTTATTTCACTTGACATTACATTACCAACATGCATTCACTTTCCTACAAATGACTCACACCATGTTTATAGCAGCTCAATTCATAATACCTAAATCTCGGGAGCTTGTACATTGGTAAGAGCTATGAGACATTGACAAATAGATAAAGAAAGTATGGTATCTATTCACAATGGAGTACTACTCTGCCATAAGAAGGTACTGTTTCTTGAATAATGAAGTGATCCGTACCAGACTGGTAGCTCTACAAATCAGTCTCAGATCCTGTAGGATTCATCAAAGACTTCACATGTCGATATTAGTGGGAACTTCAAA
This sequence comes from Dasyprocta punctata, assembly GCA_004363535.1. Classification (NCBI taxonomy): domain Eukaryota; kingdom Metazoa; phylum Chordata; class Mammalia; order Rodentia; family Dasyproctidae; genus Dasyprocta; species Dasyprocta punctata. The sequence continues at coordinate 62,135 of RJWM01009751.1, read as the reverse complement.
GGGTTCCCGTCTGCCTTTTAGTTGTCATGGAAAATCATTCTAATTCCAAGCTAATCCCAAGGGGTACACAGGGTGATAGATGCAAAATCTTCATTCTCTACTTTATAAACCCCCCTTGAGTCTCTCTGTCCTGTAGCTATTTCCCTTTCATCACAGTGTACTTCATCGCTCTCTCTGAAATATTGTAGTTAATTACCAGTTGTAATTCTGTGTTTCAGACCTTTTTTGTGGAAGTTGTGAGGAACTGAATTTAAGACTGTGCGTATACCAGACAAACACTCCATTACTGAGTACCATCTCCAGCTTCTCAGTTTTATTTTAATACCTAACACTTTTGCTTAGCTTTTCCTACATTGTCATTTTTACATATTAGTAATCCACTTTCTTATTTCAGGTAGTATATTTATTAGATAATTTAAAATATATATGTAATTATTTTTATATATCTTTGTATGCTATAATCTGCAATCCTATATTGCTTTTCCTTTGAAATAGTTATATTTCTCAAATGCCTTGCTTTTCTATTTTGTGAGTTTATTTTACTCTGGAATAGCAGTCACTTAAACAGATAGCATGCAACTGGAAGCATTGCTCTTATATTACTCCTCATGGTACCTTGGTAAGAATTCTGAACTACCAGCTTTAAAGAGATAGGTACTATTTGTTCTTCAATAATTTTCTTTTACTGTCCTCCCACATCAATGGCTCACTGTCCTACCTCAGGCCAAAGTTACTTCCCTTCTCACACATAGTAGTCTGAAATCCCTCCATCAGGGATATTTCTCAAACTGCTTTCTTTTTCTTAATATTTTTCCTTTGCAAATCTTTCATGTTTGTTTTTGTGGGAAACATAGCAGTTGAGCTCAGTAAATTAGTATGAAATGTACTGGCAATGATTTTTATCCTTACTAAATAGTAACCTGTATGTGCAAGTATGACTATAAATGGGTTTAAATAACTTTGACATTGTCTTTTATTCAGGACAAGTAATATAAAATACAACTAAGATGTTAGCTCTCTGAGATATTTAGCCGGTGTCAACATTCTTCTCTGAGGGCATGGCATTTCACCAGAAACCACATTGAAGTACAGAGTAAATCACTTAAAGATCTTTGAGAAAAGTATTTTAAATGAAGGAATCTTAAAGTTCAAAGCCATAAGGTAGAATGATCTTGATGCCTTGCAAGTTATACTGGAAAGGCCAATATATGGCTAGACTAGATTAATCAGAGACAGTGGCAGACTGAAAGGAGGGAAAAAAGACACCCAGCCAGATTGTGCAAGGTGAGGCCTGGCAGTCTTTACTGTAAGTGGCCAGAAATTAAATGACTTAGGCTTGGTAGAGCACACAAAAGAAAAATAGATACTTTAGACTACATCAAATCTAAAAATTTCTGTTTATCAAAGAATATAATCAATCAGGTTTAAAGATGACCCACATAAGGGGAAAATATTTGCATGTTATAAATCTGAAAAAATGATGAATACCTAGAATATATACAAAACTGCTCTAAAAATGAATACCCTAATTTTTATGGAACAATAAAAATGCCCAAATAGTTGAAATCATCTTGGAAAAAGCACAAATACACATCTGACATAAAAATATACTACAAAGTTATAGTAAGCAAATCCAGCCTATTATTGGCATAAAAACAGCAGCAAACTAATGGAAAAGAATACAAAAACTAGATGTAAACTCACACATTTACAGTGAAATGAATTTTGACAAAGACACTTGTAAGCATACAAAAGGATTCTCAATATCACTAATCAATAGGAAAATATCAGTCAAAACAACAATGAGATACCATATCACACTCATTACTTTAGGTACTATTATAAAAATAATGAAAAAGAACAAATAGGAAAGACTCCTAACCAAAAAAAGAAAAAGAATAAAGAAAAAGGAAAGAAAAGAAAAGAAAGAGAAAGAAAGAAAGAAAGAAAGAAAGAAAGAAAGAAAGAAAGAAAGAAAGAAAGAAAGAAAGACAGACAGACCAAGGGAAGGGGTATCAAAGAAAAGGGGAGAAAAGAAGTGTTGGTGAGAATGTGGAGAATTTGAAATCCTTGTGTGTCTTCAATGGGAAGATAAAATGTCAGAACTGCAATGGAGAACAACATGGCAGCTTCTCAGAAAATCAGAAATGGAATTGCATATGATCCACACTTTCACTTCTGAGTATATGTACATCCATATATGCAGGAGCTAATCTACAAACTGAGACCTGATCAAAGGGCAATGAAGCTGAAACACAGAGACACAGAATTAGGTCACAATGTTGGGGGCCAGGAAGCTTTTGTCTCCCTTTGACAAGAAGTCCTGAGTAACTGGTGCACCTTGACTTTATTCACTCAGACATGGGCGTAAGCAATCAGAGTGAAACAGGATTCATTTTCCCCCCAAAATCCATGGTACATATATGAATAAACAACAGAATCTCAGCTATATTAGTTTTTCCTGTGGCTTTTAAGCATGTACTCCTGCTGTCTTTCTCCCTAGTACTCACAGAAGAGGTCAATTAGGCCTTAATCTTTCTATCGGGTCTCCTACATCACTCCCTTTTTGTTTTACAATAACAGTAGTTGAATATCAATCACAGCTGTTTATCCCTAGGGGAAGCATGTGAGTATGATTCTTCAATCAGTTGTCTTGAGGTGCAGACTTTAATGACTATATCTCCACCCTTCTGTTGTGATGTGACTGTACAGGCTCTTTTCAAATGCCTAACCCTTCTGACTGCCTATATTATAACTAACTTAACTGTCCCCCTCTCTGGAGAGATACCCCTAAATGCCATAAGGGTGGTTAATGAGCAAAGAACCCAGGGTTCCAAAATAATTATAGAGGAGATACCTTGAATTTTCTCTGGGGCTATGTATAACAAAAAGCCCACATAGTCTCTACAAAAAGAAGGCTAGATTGTTGCTGAGAATTGACAGCAAGCAGTATCTTTCTATCAACAGGTGGAATTATCTTAGTAGTTTGAATTTGTCGGTCTTTCAGAAGATCCCTCCCCGCAAAATTGACTGGGATCCTTGAAATAAGTGACTGAAAGACTCCCTTAAAACTTTCAGATCCTACACTGACACTGGGACAAAGACTTGGCTCTTCCCACTCCCTGGGAAGGACAATTGCACTCTATCTTGCCTGAGGTTGAGTGCACTATTCGCAGATATTCTGTTTTGCACAACTAAAACACTGTATTTTTGAAAAAGCCTCTTTTGTTTGTTTGTTTGTTTAACACAGGTTGGACCTGTGACTCTTGGAATCCACACTTTGGCACATTCTCAAATAGTTTCCAAGATTTTTAGTTGCTCAGAGAGCTCCTATTGCCCATCCACAGTCCTTACTAACATTCCCAAAAGTCAGTTGCAACACAACAATCTCCACTGCTTGGGTATGTGGCATCCTTCATTAAACAGCTTCCTGCATCCTACCCAAGATCTGGGCATAAGGCTCAGGGGTCCTTAAAGAGTGTGTAAAAAGGCCTGAGTGGGAACATCATCCTCAGAAATAGTTACCTAGTCTAATTCTATCACAAGAGGCACTTGCTGACAAGCCTGGTTTGGAAGGGTTAACTGTGGGTTAAATCTAGGTATGTAACTCTTCCCAACAGCATTTCTTCTATAATCTCCAGGTATCCTGCTACCCAATTCTGTCAAACTTGTTCAGTTGCTAACTGTTCAAAATTAATATGGAAAGTTAAGTATTGCCCTGAAGAAAGGAACGACTTAGCTAAATGCTTTATGACTAAAAGAGATGAGTACAGAGATCCCAGTCTCCAACAAGCCCATCATGAAAGGTCCCTGAATCCCATTATTCATGACACTGAATTTTAGTTCTTTAAGCAACTTATACACTAAAGGACTGTGCTTATGAACATTTTGTTGTGAATTAGTAGGGTCAGGATGAATGTTAATTGGAAAAACACATGTCCCGAGGGGCTCTCTAAGCATAATCTGTTTGATCAATCTTTGATAAAGAGACAATACTTCTGTCTCAATCACAGATGGGAGAGGAGAAGGAAGGGGAGGCAGAGAAGGGAAACAGGACTCCTCACCTTCATCCCCATCCTCTCTCAAGGGTACACTAGGTGTGGGTAGTTCTGCATTTAAAGGACAAAGGACTGCGTGGATCAAGCCTCGTGTGGAAAAATTTTAGGCCATATATCAGAGCCCTAGGTATAAGCATGCTCCAAACTTATCTCACTTGATTTCAACTCTCAGGAAACCAATGATTATGTTTGATAATATCTTGCAACATGTGAGAAGTCAACTGAGTACTAACTTGGTGCCAGACTGGAGCAACAGAACTTCCAATAAAGAGATTGTTATGGTTTATACATTGGGGGTCAACTTGAAAAGTTTAGAAGTTTAACTGAGAGACTCAGCAGGGAGTCAGGGTTCTTACTTTGTAAATATCCTCCTCCTGTGCAAAGGAAGGCAAGGAGATTCTTGAATGCTACACCTGCCCTGAGGTAGGGAGTGGCCTGTGTACAATATAAGAGAGAAAAAGAGGTTTTCTCTTGCCCACTTTTTGGCTCTGTCTGCTTTCGCTTGCTGCTGTACTGAAGAGTTGCCCCAGTGCCATGCCACCCTGCCTTGGAGCCAGCTGATTATGGACTGAAACCTTGAAAAACTGTAAGCTAAATAAACCTTTCCTTCCCTAATTTTGGGCATCAGGTATTTTGTCCCAGCAACCAGTGAAAAGTAACTAAGACAGAGATGTAACCCTGGACTTCAGCGAATGCACTCTGCCCCATTACTCTGGCTAACTCTACTACACACACACGCAAACACTTTCCCATTGTCTTTTCTTTTCTTTTTGTCATTTTCTTTTGCTGGTCAGCACCTCTCCACAGCAGAAATCCCCTTTGCTGACTCACCACCACCTGCACCCCAGACTTCCTCAGCCATGTCCCTGTTCAGGCACTACATGAAGAAGGCCAGCCTGTGAACTTGTATCTGACCAAGGGGTCATGACGATGAAACAAAAAGAGATACAGAATAGGTTAAAAGGTGGAGGGCCAGAGGGCTCTTGTGTTCCTTTGAAAAAGAGCCTGGAGTGATCGCCGCACCTTGGCTTTATTCACTGAGACACAGGCACAAGCAATCAGAGTGGCACAGAATTCATCTGTCCCTTCATCTATGTACATATCCGAGTAATCAACAGGATCTCAGCCATGTTCATTTTCCCTGCAGCGTGTCAGCACACACTCGTGCCACCTTTAACCCTGGTGCTCACAGAAGAGGTTGGTTAGGACTTAATCTTCCTATGTGGTCTCCCAGCATGTACACAAAAATTAAAAGCAGGGTTCAAAGTGATATGTATGTATTCATGAACATATCAGTGTAATTTTTGTAACTGCTAAAATAGAATAATCCATCAGTGGATTAATAGATACAATGAGACATGTGCATGATTGAATATTATTCACTGTTACAAGGAAAGATTTCTGGCATATATTACAACATGGATGATTCTTGAACATGTTATGCTAAGTAAATTAAACAAGTCATAAAAAGACAGCTATTGTCTTGTCATTCTTATATGAAGTATCTAAAAAGGTCAAATTTACAGAGACAGTAGAATATTTTCAAGGAGATGGGAAGAAAATTTCATGCTTAAATTGATTAGAGTTACAGTTTATTTATTTATTTTTACTAGTATATTTATTTTGTACATTATGATCACATTCATTATGGGAAGTTGGTACATGTACATAACACACCTTAATTCTTTTTAAATCTTCTTCCTCTCCTTTCTCATCCCCTCTCTTTTCCTTCCTTCTATCACTTGGTCTCCTTAGAGTTTCAGTTTTGAAATTGAATTCACAGCAGTGTCAATATATTTAATGCTTGTGTACTGCATACTTAAAAATTGATGAAATGGTAAATTTTCCCTTATGCACATTTTACCACAATTTAGAAAAGCACATTGGGTTTGATTTGACTAATAGGTCATAATTTTCTGATTGCTATTATACTGCTTTGTGCCTATGATAAGAAATTTGGATTTCTTCATAAGTGTGAAAGAGATTAGTGAAGGAGTTAGCACTACAATTACTAGATGTAAATGCCAATCAGAGAAGATCTCACTGAATGTTAATAGAAGAAGAAAAGAGTTAAGAATATCACAGAATAGAAAAAGATTAACTATGTATTTATCAGGTTATGGGAAGAGTCCAGATGAAGGGGATAAATTTAGTAGTTGGGACATGTTGAAATGTTATCAGAATCAAGTAATACTTGAAGGTAATCTTGACAGAAGTTCTTGTTGTCACAAGTGAAGAATAAAGGAAAGAGTAATTAATATCTGCATCTTGTCCAAAGATGCCATCAATTAATGGAGTTATTTATTGAGATCAGAAAATGTATAGATGAGTTTATTTTATTAATGTACCCTACCAACTCCCCACTATGAAAGTTATGTCAACATCACCTTCAAACTATGACTTTATTCTGATAACATGTCAACATGTCCCACCTACTAAACAGATCTCTCTCATCTGGACACTTGCAATGAACTTGTAAGTAGTTAATCTTTTTCTGTTCTTCTGTATCTTTGATCAAACTTTCTTCTTCTATTAATGTTAAGAGAGCTCTTCTCTAATTGGCACTTACATCTAGTACTTCTCTTGCAAAAACCCTCTAATAACCTTCTTTCACTCATAAAAATATCCAACCTCCCTATTATAACTTACAAAGATCTACACAAGCAATCAGAAATATTATGATTTATATGTTAAATTCATCCCATTGATTGTGTTTTTTAAACTGTGGTAAAGGACACATACCATTTCATCTATTTTTGATCACACAGTACAACAGTGCTAAGTATATTGACATTGTGGTGGATTCAATTTCAAAACTGAAACTCTACGGGAATTGATAGATGGAGGGAAGGAAGAAGGAGGGAAGAGGAAGGAAAAGGAAATAAACAAAAAATTAAAATGTACATGTGTTAATTCCCCACAATTAAATGAAATAACTTTATTTTGTGTGACTTTGATGTCCATGATGCATCCAAAGATGTCCAAGACAGTTGAGAAATGTGACCTCAAACTTCATGTCAAGTAATTGCTTAAGACTCATAGGTATAGATATGCAGACTACATGTGAGAAATTGAAAAGAAAAAAGAGATTTGCCTGCATATGTTTATGTTTTTCAAGCCATGAATGTAAGAAGGATAGTAGGTTCCAGGTAAACACACACATACACACACATGCAAGCACACACACACACACACACAAACTGTAAGAAAAATATCCTGGAAATAAAATAAGGAAATTTGATAATGCTTGTCTTGCATTTTGATGAGTTTCCAAGTAAAATATGAACTGATAAGCCAATAAAGGATTAACCAACAAAAGATTTCTGCAAAACTTTGGTTTCTGCAATGTTTTATTAGTCTTCAATAGACTGCTGTGAAGAAAATCTTAACATGATGAGCTAAAAGGAAAATGCAAAAAGAATAGTTTGAAAATTGAGGTGGTCAGTTTGTTTTTTTCTAACCAAGCAGTTTCTTGAGGTAAAATTCATATTCAAGAAAATTCATCTTTGACAGTATGAAATTGTACAAATTTTGACAACTATAGACAGTCATCCAGCTACCACCCACCATCAAGAAAAGAACTGGTCAATCAAGTCCCCAAATGGTGTCGTGTTCTTCTTAGTCAAGGGACTATTACCTATATCAAACTAATAGTCTTTAGCATTAATGTAAAATCTCTCATGATAATCTGAAAACTTATTATAGAAATCCATTTGGAAATTAACAATGATAATTATTGACTTGTCTTTTGAACACTATATAATCTAATTTCTTTGGACAAGTAAATGCCTGCACCTAATATAAGGTAGGAATTTAAGATGAACCAATGTCCCAGAAGGCATGTAAACATTATCTACTACAAAAATGTACTAAAATAAACAATTTTGGAGGAGATACAGCTAGGATTAGAGATCCCATTCAACCCAGCTATCCCACTTCTGGGCATTTTCCCAGAAGAATTGAAAGCATCATACCACAGTGATAATTGTGCACCCATGTTTATAGTAACCCAGTTTGTAATAGCCAGATCTTGGAAACTACCCAAGTGCCCATCAATCAAAGAATGGATAAAAAAGATGTGGTATTTTTATACAGTGAATTACTACTCAGCTATCAAGAAAGATTGCATTGAGACTTTTATAAGTAAATGGACACGACTTGAGACCACACTCATAAGTGAGATAAATCAAACCCACATGTGTAAATACCGTATTATCTCTCTAGTGTAAGAAACTGAAAAAGTATATATGATTCAAAATCTATAATAAATACTATGTAAGGGTAAAAAACAGCTCAAAGAGCAAAAGTAATTGGGAAGGGAAAAGGGGGAAAGAGGGAAGGAAAAAGGAAAAGATACAAATATGTATATATGTATATGTAAGATGACTAAAACGAACATACTGCTGAATGTATTAGTCATTGAGAAAGAACAGTTACTGTTCATATGATTAGATCAATTTTACATGTCTATGTCTGTTAACATAAATAACCATTTTGAAGATAATGAGACGCAATATTGCAACCATTGTCAAGTTTCTATCATCCTGTTTCGTAAACCTATAATGTTACTGTTGTGCATTTACTCTAGTCATTTGTTTGTCTCTTGATTTTTGTCTTTCTTACATGTGTCTTTTTTTTCTCTTAAATTAAAAAAAAAAAGAAATTTAACTCTCATCACAAGGTGGTAAGAAAGTACAATTTAGACAGGTGGTGCACACCTGTAATCCTGGCACATGGGAACCTGAGGCAAGAGGATCTCCTTGAGTTAGAGGTCAACCTGGGCTAATAAGTGAGTTCAAGACCAGCCTAAACTGCATAGCAAAAACTGTCTCAAAAAAAAAAAAAGGTGGAATTTAATCTGACTGTGTCAGTTGGTTACAAGTCGGGCCTTCGGGAGGTGATAGGTAAGGTCTTCAGGATGAAACCTCATGACTGGAGATCATTGGCTTTATAAGAAGAGAGAGAGAGAGAGGAAGAGGAATCTCACACATTCCACACATGCATGCAATGCACACACGCTCCCTGTCTCACAGTGTGATTCCTAGCTCCACCTGCACACCTGCCCACAATGCCTTTTAGTTCTCTGAAATATCAGCCTAAACGTGAACTAAATAAATCTTTCTTTCTTCAAAAAAATAAAATAAAATAAAATAAAATAAAAACAATTGAAAATATAAGATAAAAACTTAATAATAAGTAATGGCACAGTCATTCATACATGAAGCTTTAAAAGTTCATAATCATACAGGTAAAAATGAGGGCAACAATTATGGGGAAAAAGATTTTTTTAAAAAAAATCTTTACAGTCCCTGTCCTATGCAATTTAATCAGTCCTCTCAATTTTTCTTTGGCTATGTATTAGTGATACATGGATGCAAAATTAGTGTTAGACCATAGTAAAACTGAAAGAGATATACATACATACATATATATATATGTATATATATATATATATATATATATATATATATATATATTTCTTGATTTGATTATTTCTTCAACTCGAGAAGCACGTAAGACATTATTTAAGACATTATGCTTTATAAAAAGTTTCACAAAGCGGAGTTATGGAGGATGATTGAATTGTTTCAAATATTCAAATGTAATAAGAGACAGGTTCCCAACATTTAGCATCCCTGAAATAACCTCTGTTTTCCTTCAAATATTTCATCTCCACCAAAGAGGACTAGGAAGAAGAAAAGACAGACAATATTTAACTGTTTTACTATAGAAAAAATGATAAAAGCACAAGGATATCCATGGTGCAAATCACATAAAAAATAATAGTAAAATAATGAAAAACATGTCTCATTAAATTATCTGCTCTGGGAAAACACAATGACAAGTTCTTCCCCTGGTACTGATTTCAGACGGGTGCCAAGTGCACGATTTCTGCGCAGTGAAGATTTTAATGCATGAATAATGTCTCTCTGTCCAAAAAAATCTGACAGTGGAATGAGCACTATTGTAATAATATTCAAACATGAAAGTGAAAATGAATGTCAGGAATAATGATGGGAGAGGGCTTCACAGCCTGCAAGTCCAATTTTAGTGAGAGGAAAACTGCATTTCTAATACATTCATTATATTATTTATTTGAGTATCTCAGGGGGGACTTTTGTGTGAAATGAAAGATAAAGATCCAAGGATATATTTATGTACTTCTTACCAAATAATAGCTGAACAAATATACAAATAAATAATCTTTCCTTGTTTGATATAAATTGATTGAGAATATGAGAACTTCCTGCAATTCTACTTTGACTCCATCTCTGATCTGGTTCTCTTGCTTTCCACCTGCCTTCCTGTACACCTGAAAAAGCCTTTCATGGACAGACCACTTACATCTTTCAAAAATTATCCCCCAAAGCTATAATTTAAATCATGTTGTTAGGGTACTGAGAATGAATAGAAGCATTTTAGGATAAAGCGATGAAAGCATGAAAATAATGAATGATAATACTAAACTTCTTTGTAGTAACAAATACATAGTTCTAGTGATCAAGAAAGAATCAAATAGTACTTCACATATCAATGCCTTCAGAAACACATATTTTCAGTGATATTAATAATGACAATAATAATAATAGTCTTAATTTCCTAGCAGTTTTATAAAACAGAAGTGGAATAGATTGAAATATGCAATGGGTTGAACAGATTTCTGTCATTCTTATGGTTCACTCTTAAAAAGTTTTATTATCAATTATATCATTTGTATATGTAGGGTATTTTCATTAAGTTTACTATTCATTTAATGGTTAAAATTTTATTTAGTGTGTCTTAGTTCAAGAATAAAGTAAAATTCAGGAATATAACTTAGTAGCAAAAGTGCCTGCTTGGCAAGCACAAGGTCCTGAGTTCAATTTTTGGTATGAAAAAAGAATAAAGTAATAAATATTATATATATTAATAAGTAGGAAATACCATACAAATACTTATCAAAACATAACCTAACATAATAGCCCTAAATAACCTTCACTGTTAAATGCATTAGTTTTTGGGAAAAAGATACAAGAGACAAGTTTTTTTTTTGTTTGGTGATTAAAAGTCATCTTAGTTCTTACAGTACTAAAGTTCCAGTAGAGAAGAAAATTCACATTATTAATTTAGAATTCCATCATGGGGTGTCTCTGATGCTCTACATGGGAACAGCATGTTGGATGTCAGTGTTACAAAGTATATAGAGTATACTTTCACTGAAAGGACTTAACATGCTGAAAGGACTTAACATTCATCTGATATTCAAAAACTTGAAAGATCAGTTTAGGAAAAACCAGTCTTCCCAGAACATTTTATAAAATGTTAGATATACTGAAATAAAATGTCACTCAGTCAAGTGAGCCAGACGGAACAATATTTGTAGTCATGAATGTAGCTTAATCTTTTGCTCCAAGTATAGTTGACTGAATAATTGGTTCAGTGAATACAGACATAGTTTATTTCTCAAAAGCAAAGTTGACCACTGCTCATTTTAAGACACCTGAATTTTTAAGAGATGGCACATGTCATGTTCCTACTAACCAAACTGAAATTATTATAGTTGTTTTCAATAATATGTGGCAGAGATCTGGGAGACATTGTTTCACTGAGCATCAGTTTAGAACTTATGACCAAAAGGTACCTGTCATAAAAAAAAATCTCCACTACAATCCTATAATGGCCTATGCTCTGGTTGTGATGTCACTGTCAAATTTTATAGTTTAAGGGCAAGGAGATACAGTCTTAAGATCTGATACATACTACAGTTCAAATTTGGAAATATCATTTCCACGTTCTGAAAAAATGTATGAAAGGCACTCTACATTTGTGCTTAAGATAGAGGAAGCAGCTTTGTATTTCATTGTATTATTATCCTTCTTTGAAACCATGGATTTGCATATTGGGTAGCCTGGCTGAATTGTGTGATTATCATGAGACAGGACCATTTCTATCTCATGTATCATCTTCACCTTATCACACCCAAAATTGTCCCCCAGTCAAAATGATTGTCCCTGTTGCTTGTTGTATAGAGTTCTCCCTGTATTATTCATGGTACAGGAATTAGGATAATGTTGTCTGACTTTATAGGGGTCACGGTACAACTCCATCTGAAGGTGATATCACTTTCTGGTCAAAGAGCTCAGGAATACTTTCTATTTTCAGTAATGATGAACTCTGAAGAGTTAGGGAGTTACGTTTGAAATTACTGTCAACTTGTGCATAAGAATCTTGTTCAGTAGACTGAAAACCCAATTAACAAGCGAGATGAGAAGAGGAGCAAGAGAAGAAAGAGGAGAAAACATACCTAAAAAGTAGAAACTCTTATCACCGGACTCTTTTCTTATCTGTGGAATCCTTCTGGCTAGAAGAAAGAATTGAATAGAAAAATCCAATGCTATAATGGAAACATTATCAGTTTTGGAATCAGATACATTTAGATTTGAATTTAGTCTTTTGAATTCAGTTAAGGTGGTTAACTTGTCCACCCTAAGACTTCTAATTTGAAAAGAATTAAAATAGTATTTTGCACATTATTATTGATGAATGGGCAAGAAAGTATTTTATATCTAGTTATCCTTGAAGACAATCCTTATCAATATTCTCATTATGTTATCTTGTCTATATCATGAAGAGATAAAATATACACTTCTTAGGAACCAGTAGGTCACTCATTTATGGTGCAATCCAAAGGAATGATATACTCAAAAAGGAAAAGGAAAAGGAAAAAGAAGGAAGTAAGTCTTGAGGATTATCTTACTCTCTAATAGGCTAACATCTAGTAAAACTCAGAATCAGCCAAAAGCTCTCACGCAGATAAGGTTTGTTCAACTGATAAAGCCTAAATTTTTTGTCTCTATAATCTTATCTACCACCAATGCAAGATTCCCCTAATGCAGTATTAAGAAAATGATATGCATACACAAGTACTTTTTGGTTTTTGAGCACATAATTATGATTTGAAAATGTTAGCGGGTATTGATACTAGCTATTTAATCTTAGATGCATTTTACCATCACAACAACTTTGTTCACTATTTAGTGATAATTTCCTCCCACAGTATCATTTCATTTCAGAAAGTGTATCTGTTAACCTTTCTACTAGCTTTCTTTCTTGAATACTATTGACCCTGTCTGAACTTCACAAAAACAAATAAAATTTTTGAACGAAAAATGAACTTTAAGCTACTTAGTTTCAGAAGCTTCTGCTTTTCTTTCCTTTTTTTTTTTTTTAGAAACAAATAAATTTCTTTAAAAGAAAAGTCTCATGAAGATACCCCATGAATAGCACAGGTGAAAGCAAGCTTTCTTTGAAGTGAGTCAAGCTTGGTATCATACTCTCATATCTTTTATGGAATGAAATAATCTCTATTTTCATTGGCCTAATACAGATGTTTTTCTTATTTTTATATTTTCTTTTCAGAATTACCCATATTTGGTTCAAGTACCTCACTAAAGTTATCTATCATATTTCCTCTTCTTTCCCATCACTATAACAACCTACAGTCACTGTAATAGCAAGCCTATCACATTACATAATCTCCTGCCTAGCAAAGCACACCTATTTTCATCAATATTGGTTATATATACACTAGGGAAAATATGCTCACAGTTTTTTAGGATCTAAAGTTATCAATTATTGAACTTAGAGTCGCTTAATACAGGGAGAAGTTTCCTGAAAATAAAATTAGCAGCAAAGAGAATTTCAGTAAATTCAAATGTGTTCCAATCTAAGACTCTTCCCTCCCAAATGGTGTTGCAGTATTCGTATATTGTTAATTCATTGATTGATATCATCCTTATTAATTTCTCCTGTGGAGATTTCTAAAGGGGACCTGATACTCTCTCCTTAATCTTTTTCTTCATCCTCTACCTCAGACACTAATCCTACCTCATCCTAAAGTAACAATTTCTTATAAATAACACTAATTCAATAAAAATGCATGACAGTTTTTTTTAAAGAAAAACAGTTCCATATATGGCACTTTGCAGAAAGACAAGCTATTTGCACTCCTAAAGTATTAGTTGTTCAGGAACAAAAATCATATACTATTACCCGATAAGGGTGGTGACTAATAATTAATTATTAATTAATAATATTTTTATCACAAATTTTTAAAAATTTACTTAAAGAATAATTTCTTAGCAAATGTCTACCCATTGTTATATTTTCAAATGAGCTTATATATTAGAGTGGAAAAATATTCTAATATCTAAGATGCACACATATTTTCTCTCAAAATATATCTCTCCTTGATTTTCTAGAATTTGTGAAGATCATTATTTTTTTCTAAAAAGAAAAACCACTGGAAACAGGAATTAGTGTGGTGAATAATGTCTATGAGCTACTTATATATGATGGTAGTTTATATGTACTGATAGACGGTAACTTTGTATTTCCATCATGCTCTGGTTTCTAAGTATCAAAAGTATATCTTAGTTCATTTTTTGTTCAACAGTTTCATTTGGTGCTTATTACATGCCAGTTTTTTTGTTTGGGTGTTGAATATTCAATTGCATACACAAAGTCAGATAAATTTCTCTCCTCAAGGAACTTATTGCATGTACATTACACACTTTTATGTATTTAGTTATTTTAATACATAATTAAAACTATTGTTCTTAAAAAGTTTAAAATTACAGCAATATGGACAATATCCATAAAATCGTAACACTATATGGTTCATTTCTGTAGGACCTTTAAATATTCACTGTATGCTAGACACTGTATTCGATTGTGGAGATACAGTGATTTGCAAACTTTCCTACCCTGATGGTTAAGTGGCCATTTAAAGATACATGACCAGCTGGGCATGGTGGTGCACATCTGTAATTCCCATGCTAGGGAGGCTGAGACAGGAGGATTGCTGTAAGTTCAATGCCAGTCTGGGGTACATAAGCAAATTCAAAGCAAATCTGTACTATATAGTAAGACTCTGCCTCAAGGAAAACGAACAAACAAAAACAAATAAAAACAAAAAGTGAATATTGCTAATACTAGATTCAGAATAACCTCTGCAAGGTCATGTGTAGGATGCAGGATGTTCTGTCAGCTTACCTAACCAAAGTGTGCAATTCAGAAAAAAGCAACACAAACAAAAGAATGAATCCAAGATACCCATGAGAAGAGTGAACCAAAAGGGAAGAATGATCAAGTATATGCAATGGGGTCCCTTGAGGTCGCATTATATTGTAAAAGATACAAAAGTATCATGAAAAGGAAAAGCTAGAACATTTTCATGAAAGTTACTGTCATCCTTGTTAAGGTACTCAGCAAGACAAAGGGGAATAACGAAGAATTAAAAGGTATGAATTCATCTTCAAATTTTCATTTAAAACTAGTTGCCATATGGAATATGGTTTAACATAGAAATTATTTGCACATTACTTTAATTTTACAAACAAAGAAATATGCTATGGAATTATGATCAGTGGCTTAGAGGTGTGATTTTAATGCATGTGCTTAGAAATCTCCATTCTTGAGCTCTGTATAATAACATTCTCAAGATTATTCTTAGGATATGAATAGGAAGTAAAAATACTGTCATATTATTGCATCCCAACAGAATGCGTTCCTTTTTCAAGTCCAAATGTTTAAAAAAACTCTGCTCTACCATTACAATTGCTCAAGTGCAGAATCATGATGCTTAACATAATTAAAACCATAAAAATAAATGTTTCAGTAAATACATCTTTAAATTCCAGCAAGTATAAACTATTAATACTATATAAAATTAAATTGCTACTACTAAGGTACTATGAGATTGATCTCAGTCCTCTCAAGAAACTTTGAAATATAAACAATTATTTAAAAATACTTTTTAAGAAAACTGAAATTCAGAAAGAATAAGTGATTTTTACCAGTCATACAGCTAGTGGATTCAGTACTAGACTTTGAATTTGTTTTAGTTTTGCTTTAAAACTCACCTTCAGGTAGGAGGTCCTGGGTGACTTTGGAAAACTGCACGGCTTGCAAGTGGAGGCTGGTGAGTCTCAGATCTGACAGGTAGGGGCTTTCCTTTTAGATGCGAGAATTCTACTCACACTTGCTCTACCAGGTCCTCAGTCAGGCAGAAAAATTTCCACAGCTGATTCTCCCTCTTTGTATACACTGAATGGGGAAGGACTGGAGCTGCACCACTTGTCATGTTTCTGGCATTGCTCAAGCAAGATGTCAGTTGTACCTCAGTGAATAACCCAGAACCTTGGGGCAAGCTGGGTCTCCATGCCAAACACAAGTTCCACTCACTGACTGCGAACTACAGTAAATTGAAGAAAGAACATCCGGCTGTCTAAATAAAATATTTCACTATAAAACTGCTGAGAATGAAGGTCTTTCAGAAGCTCTCTGCACACATTTTCACTTAAACTAGAAATATTTATCCTCTAAATGCATGAAATCCTGTTAACTTCTTGGTGTTTATTCTACCAATTAATAAACCTCTGAAGCTTGATTTTGTCATTAATACTGAAAATCTGCTCTGAACTTCATAATTAAGACATTGGAAGTAAATATGGAATTTTAAGGGAAAAAAAGCAGATAAACTTACTTATGGTTGACATACTCCTGTTACACCAGTCTTGGTTCATATATTTTTTCTATAAGTGTTTGATCCTTGATCTCTTAAATGGGAAGAGATATCAAGATGGCCTCTCTCTCTCTCTCTCTCTCTCTCTCTCTCTCTCTCTGTCTCTCTTTCATGAATGAAGAAAAGCAGGCCCTCCAGATGTGACACTCTAGCAAGGGACTCGCTCCTCTCCACACACCAGTACAACACACCCTGGAGATAACAGTGAGCTAAAACCCTGGACAGTGTGTTGTTCTCTGTTATATCCCTGTATTTTTCATCTATCTGCAGTTTTTACCCTAACTCTGGTAACTACATTCCTTCATTTGGAGTTACATTATACAAGAATTATATTCAAAACTCATATTGGGGGAAATTAGATACTAATATCACTATTGAAATTTTTGTGATGATCTTATCAACACAATTAAAGTGAAACCCTTTATTCATAGTTCATTTTATGTTTTTGTCCCCAAGGGAAAGCAATCTGACTTTCTTGATATTGCTTTCTTTTTTCTCTCCTTTCAAAGCTATAATTAAAAGCTAATTTATTTAGATCTGCCTCTGATTAGTTGAATGATTATGCTTCTTGTTGTAATTAATTATCAGACACTTTAACTGATAGTACCTATACTATATTTAATGATTTTTGAGGTGCTAGAGTAAAAATTGTTGCTTGTTGAAATAGTCACATACTCTAGTAAAAAAGAACATAGATATATTCTAGACCAATTTCTATGTTTTTTCATGACTATTATGGAGAAGAAAATTTTAAGGCAATTTTGTGGTTTACTCTAGTATGCATCAGGAAAAAAAGAGGCAAAATTATTTCATAAAATGATGTAGTGGTACTTGACCTTAAGGGTTCCATGGACAAGTTCTTTAAAACCTCCAGATTCATGTGTGCTTGCACAATGCACACACACACACACATACATGCACACACATAAATGTGCATTCTGATTTTTGGGAATTTATCATATAGATAATAAATGCCAAGAATTTGCAGTGGCTAATCCACTTGTAAGACTTACATAGGAGTTAAATCACTTACATAGGTTTTTAAATTATAAATTAGACAATTTTCTAATCTGATTTTCTACAGTTTGTATTTTGAAGCTTATCCATGATTCACACTAATGTACATATAAGCATACCCAGCAAAGCAAAAATAGTTCTAGACAACTTAAATAGCTACAGACTTTTGGTTGTATTTTCTAAATATTGAATGTATAGCACAACAATTGAACATGCGTACAATGTGGAATGATCAGTCAAGGTAAATAGCTTTTTCATCTTTGAAACATTTATCATTTATTTATGTTGAGAACCTGTGGACTCTTCTAACAATTTTAAAACGCATCACACATTGTTGTAGACTGAAATCACCTCGTTGTGCTGTAGAATACCGGCACTCATTCCTCTGCATATCTGTATTCTGGTACTCATTATTCAACCTCTTTCCTCCCCTTTTCTTTACCCTTCCCAGTCTCTAGACCTCACCATTGCACTCTCTTCTATTACAGCAACTTTTTGGCTTCTACGAATGAGTGAAAGCATTTGGTATTTGTATTTCTATTATTCTCTTTAAACTGCTTTCCTGAATGGAAGTCTGACAGTTGATTTGCAGGTGCAATGGTGCGAAGTCATCACTTGGAGGAGGGTTAGCCTAGAGAGTCTGCCAATCCAAAAGACTTTCTATCAACAGGAAGTGAACCTAGTGCAAAAATGTGAATAGCACTTACCTTTACAGCAGAATCATCTTAACGTGATGCTTACCATTTAGATACATAATAAGGACTTCGAAATGTCCAAAATTTTTGTTCAAAAATTGTCTTTACAGATTGTAAATTTATATATAAAGAAACACTCTCTTTCTTTTTTAAACAGCTTTTGTAACATTTCATCTCTAAATTTTCCAACACTAAATTCCTATTAGGTGTCTTCCTATTAGATTTGAAGACTTTAGAATATGTAGAAGAGCCAAAAACACATATTGAAAAAGACACACTAAAAATAATATACCACAGTTTAAATTACAAAAGCATTTGTACAAGTCACATGTCCCTTCCAGCTAAGGAAAATATTGTTCATGTCACTACTCAAAAAATAGATAATGAAGACCTTGAATCTATCCATTTGATTCTAAAATTCACTTTTTTCATTAAAATAAAAATATTTACCTAGCTGATGAAACCTACATCCCAAAGTTATTATGAGTATTAAAAGGCATATTGTGTACAAAGCTACCAGTCCAGAGACTGACACCGAGAAATATTCAATAAATGTTAATTTGTCTCCAGAAATACTCAAGGTGCTCCTTAAATTTTAATCAGGTGCCCTTACATATTAAAACTGTCAAATAGCAATCATTATGATCCTCAGTGATTAGTGTCTTTTCCACAATAGATCATGGTGCTCTTTCCAGACCTTTTAAATGAAATTACAAATTAATCCTACATTATTTTGTGTCACCTTGCTAAAATCTGAACACATGCTTTATCTATAATAAACTAAAATTTTCAGTAGACTTTATTTACATGAGAGTATTTTTTGGTTGGAAGCACTCTTTTTGCCATTATGCTGATAAGTCACATAGTAATTTAGCCCTAAATTCCAATTCCATAAGCCAAATACACTCTGAGTAATCTTTAGAAAATATACATATACAATCATATGCATACTATGTTTATATACATACTGTATTATATACATATCAGACTATACATATACAGAAATATGTACATATTTTCTACATTTTCCAACTAACTGAATTTAAATATACAAGTACCTTTAATGTTATTGATAAGCTTTTTTAAAATTGATTTTATTTTCACTTTCTTTTTTTTTTTGGTACTGATTTTATTTTTAAAGTGCAATTTCCTATGCTTTCTGAACATTATCTTTATTTTTGTTACATTTATAGACAAAGATCAATCTTGCAGGTTCTATTACAGACTGATTAAAGAAAAATATATGTTTAAGGGAATAATCCAATAAAAGGGTGTGGTTGATTTGAAGTCCACTAAAAAACACAAGCAGAATTAATGCAATGTTCCATCATGATGTGAACACAAATTTCCTTAGTAAACTACTTAGTGTGCCAAAAGCACAAGAATACAGCATGTTAAAAATACATATTTGCTTTTTTTATTTTTCCAGTATTTACTGAGTATTTATCACTGAATTTCTACATGCAGATTAGGAAATGTATCCACAAACATCTTCAGTTCTGGAATTTAAAATGTCTCTAACATCTTAAAATGCCTTTTCAGGTTAAACAAATGAGCCTAAGATTCAGAAAGAGATTAAGTGAAATTAGTATGCTAAATCAAAACAATAGCTTATGACTAGCCAAAGTTTTATAACCTCTTAGAGTGTGGAGTGAAAACAAGTGTTTTCAGTCTCTCAGCAGAAAGAAAACTTACTTGTTTGTGAATACTCCAAATGAATTCTGGACTACAGCAGAGCCAAAACTCAAGTCTTACACTTAATTATCTTAAGAAATAAATAGGTCTAGAACAAGGTGAGGAAAAAAGTAAACAGTCATAAAAACTACAAAGAAGCAAAACACAAGCACAAACGAAAAAAGAGAACTTGCTATATTGGCTTGGAAATTTACCTAAACTATATTATCCTTAGCACCAACCTTTCTCACTGGGTTACTGTGAAATCAAATGTGAATTTCTCATGGAAAGCAAAATCCTTTTTAAACATAAGCCAGTCCTGGAATCCAGACTGGCACAAGAGAGTTTAAGGATTTCAGGTTGCACACTGGGATACTGGGTTGTGCAACTCAAAGATAAATGTCTACCTTGAGTCTGGAAGCCGGTGCTAAGTTACCTCGAATTTAATCCCAGCTTTTTGATTTATTATCTGTAAATTGACTTTGAACATATTACTGAATCTCTGTGTCAAGAATTTTTTATTTGTGAAACAGGATAATAATACTTCAGGAGTCATAAATTGTTTGCAAAATAAACAGGTTCATACATGAGCAATAATAAGTAGAGCTAGTCAGCTTTTCATGGAGTATGTATAATGTGCAGCAAACTTAAATGATCACACTGGTTATTTTGTTTCATTGGTAGTATTTTCAAGACTACTAGGAGCCTTGAGATATTAATACAAATTCTATGTGCCTTCTGTCTAAAAAGTACCTGTGGACTGTCTTTGCAGTTAGTTGATGATGTGGACTTACTTTATTGCTATTTTAGCCAATGACCATCTTATATGAAGGTAGCAGCCCCCAATTTATTTCCCTTTATTGTCACATTTATGATTCAAACATCAAATAGTGTGTAGGAGCTGATCTCTGCTACCAACTTCCATAAATTTAACTTTACATATTTTAAGCTTTTGGTCATCAGTCCACGTAATTACTTTTTAATTTAATCCCCAGGGATTTCTTGGTTTTCATGTTCCAAGCTGCTTGAGAATGGTGGCACCTGTGACAAGAAGACAGCATTTCAAATGCGAAGGGTCCTCTTTCTGTCCCTGCTCTAAGTAGTGACCCCTCCCATCCAGTTTGCAAAGAATTTAAATGCAGCTTTCAAATCATCTCAAGATTTAACTAATCTCGATTCTATGCAGTTAATCTTAGTGATTTATTGCTGAGCAGAAATCCATTTAATTATGTCAGTCTAATATTATATTTTGATAGATTCTTTTGTTTGGCTATTAGCAGTGTTTGCAAACTAGTTAATAATTAGGCATAGAATTGATTAATAGCGTTTAGCAGTTCACAATTTGATTTTACTAGTTTAGCTTGACACATATTGAAGGTTTGTCTACCGTTAGGCTGATAATTTGAATGATACATGCTAATTGATTTGCATCCATCTTTCCCTACCATTTACTCATACGAACTGTATTTATAACCATTGAGTAGTCTATGGTATGCTTTCAAGAGATGATTTGAAAACCAATCTGTCTCCAAATCTTTGCTTTATTGCTACAGATTATTAAGCAGTTCCACACTATAGACACAAAGAATGACTTGGAATTTAAATTAAAACAAGTTTAAATAGACTACAAAATCATTCCTCAGCAGACTGATTTCTCCATTAAATACTCAAATTAATGCACATCACCACTGAACTAGAAGAACCATCATTTTCTAGACTTTGTTATAGTGACTTTTCTCAAAAATAATGAAATTTAAATAAAATATTAAGTTAATTACACAATCACATGGTTGCATATTATATCTGTTTAATACGCCAAACCCAAACCTTCTTTAGCCTACTTATTGTTTTTTATCAGTATCCATCAGATAACATCTGATTTGTGCTTAAAAGATAAAACTAGTGATACTTAGGATTTAGGATACTAATTTATTCATTCAATCATTTGTTTAACTATTAGACTTTGTTATCCCATGGTTGGTATTTATTTATTATCTTTCATGCATCAATTTTTCATTTCATCTTTCCTAGTAATACTCTATATTTTCAACTGCAGCAATTTTTTATATTTCCATTTCTGGTTGTGTGTCCTGATTTAGCTTAAGCAATTAATAGTACTATCACTGCATCCACAGTGACAGGCTCAGGCTGAATTTGAACATCACAATTCACAATGGTGATTTAAGATGTATTGATATTACCACACCAAATACTGTAGCGTGCAACTTCACAAAGCAGATTTTTTTACACAAGGAGAAAGAGACAGAAAAAATATAACAATGGAGACTGCCATATTAACAATTCTTGTTAATACATGATAGCATTTCTAGTTTACTTACTATCCTGTATCTATTGAACTAGTAATGCTGTATAACAAACCACTTAAACTTAATAGGGTAATAAGAATTTATTTCTTAGGTATCAAAGATATGCAGCCTTACAGCTTTCCTGCTTTTCACTTGGTTTGTTAATTATTTGTGGTTTAACTGTGAGCTAATTAGGATGACCTTGACTGGAATGATCAGAATGACTCATCTGTGGTCCGTGTGTCTGTCATTCTCCTCTTGGGATCACTGGTTTGACCTAACCATATCCTCTTAATGATGATAGGGAAAGAGTGAGCAGACACAATAACCCAAAATTCTTTTCATGTGATGCCACCTAAAATTGCTACAATTTTTCATGGGATGCTTGCTACAACTGATTTAGCCCAAAGTTAACCACATAGGTGAATTCAGGTTCATGAAGGGAAGGAATTAAAAAAGGTAGATGGTAAAAGGGTTAGAACCAGAAAATGTTGAAGAATTAAAACAATTATTACACTTTGTAATATACCTTGATTTTACAAAGTCCATATTACAAAAACAAACTATGTGTACAGTGACATTCATTGTTTTTATTTCTCAACTACAGTCGCACAGTTTATTTTCTGTTTTCTCTTTCACGGTTGCTATTCTGTGCTTTTTAATTTAGCTACACCAGGTGAACCTTATATGTACTACTCCTTATAACCAAAGAGTACAGTTTAAGACAGAATGACCTTTGACTTTTGGGAGTAGTCTTTCTTTTGTAGAAAAAAATAAGTGAAGTAAAAGAAGATGGTTAACATAATTGGATAAAAATGTCTGGATTGTAGAATAATATTTTAATCCAATAAGATTAGCTTAACTTTTTATGAGTTTAAATATGTCCAAATACTTAAATATTCAATTTCTTCCAGTGTACTATGAGAGACAACATAACCTTAGCTTGATGTAACATTTGGTAGATCATATTTGCTAACATATTTGAGATTCAAAGGTCAGTGTATGGCTTAAAATATGATAAACAAATGTAAACACATTTTCCCCCTCAAATGTAAACACATTTTCCCCCTCAACTCTCCCACTGGGTATAGACAGAAATATATAAGTTACTTTTTGTAGTGAGTGTGAAAACCTTAGGTTTCAAAAGAATTTAACTCAACCGCAAAAACTTCCTTTCACTTCAGAGCTGAACTTGTGATTTTTAATTGCATCTTTTATTACATGATACCAAAAGTGTTTTACTTTCTAGCATCTGCCAAGGTACATGAAAGGATAGTCTGACTCTCTCCCATTGGGGAATTTTATCTTGCCATCTGCTTTTATATGTTTTCAGTTGCTGGTTAGGAATCTATGCACCTTACAGCCACAGGTTCCACACAGAGTTTCTAATGGGATGAACTTTGCACTAAGATTTCTCCTCTGTGAATGAAATATTCCCTTCCTGCCAAGGTCATCCTTTCTGGTCCAGGGGCTAATTTGTGCTGCTCTTGATCCACTCATATTATTGACAGTGGAGTCCTTGGTATGTGTTAAATTGAAATATTACTAATGTATGAACTGCAACATTAAATTTCTAATCTAATCAATCAAATGGCATATATATGCAGTAGACGCTTGGCTAGTAAAAAGATTAATTGCCATGTGCAATGAAAACTAACTCTATAAGGTGAAATATTGCATGTCTCCCACAGAAAGAAGGAAGCCTGAACACTGTGTTAAGCTAATGACTACTTCTGCCATTCAACCATATGGATTGCCTTTCAGACAAACTGAAATGAAGATTAAAGACATGTAAAATCAACTCTCTATTAAAGCAGTTAGGGCTTTTTTCCAGATTCCACAGGAAAATTATGCAATCTGTTGCAAAACCAGGCACTTGTCTCCCAGATGGTGCCCAGAACCTATCTAAGCAAACACTTCTTCCCTGCTCTGTGTAACAAACCAGGCATATTTTTGATTTTTTGGGCTTGATTATGCATCTGACGACATTTACACGGTAAGACCCTTGTAGAGTAGTTGAGAATTTGCATTGTAAAACTTCACAATATTGTGGTGCTATACCCTTCTGAGGGGAAACCCAAAGTTATGTTTTCTGAGATTTGATGTCATTAATTTGTTAACTGGTATATTTTCTCTTTGCAAAAGTATTCACCATGCTGTTGATCAAACAGTAAGATCTTAAATCTCTCAGATTGTTGATAATCTCTTGTTAATTAATGTGGAGAAGATTACCTGTATGAAGGTCTAATGCAAAGTAAATTATTTCTAGTAGGTTGCATGTATTTAGCTATTATTGAGGGAATTTAGTTTGGAAAGATTTCTCTTTGGATATTTGAAAGGGTTTTAGTTTTCTCTCATTTTTATAGCAAATATAATTGCTTCATATGTGTGGAATAGTGACTCTTTGCATTCCTGTTGTGCTTAAAGATCAGACTATGGTGTCCTCTGTATCTTTTCTATCAATTTTTTCCTGGATCCCTTGCCTTCTTCATGCACAGAACTCATTTTATCCCTCCTGGCTTGGCTAACTTCATGCATCTTCAAACTTCTTTCACATTCCAAAAAGATGTTTCTCATCACTTAGTACTGAATTAGGTACATGTCATTTGCTTCCAAGGTACTATACTTGAATGATACTAGTTTCACAGACTTAGCACTGTGTCTGCACATACATATCTAGTATATAAAGATGACATTTGTGATATAATTATATTATCTCTTATTTTGTAGCCTTTCCTCCAGCAAAATTTTGGTCTAGGATAAAAACTCACAGATATTTTGCTTGTTTGCTTGAGTGATTAATAACTTGGCAATAAATTAATGACTAATGAGTAAAAACATGAACAATTTAATTGATCTATGTAAAGGATGAGAAAAATGTCTACATCTAAGTACATAGATGTAGGTATAGTATATGAAATACATGTATCACAATAGATACACCGTATATAAAGAAATATATATATATATATATAATATACATATATATACAAGTTCTGGTCATGACGAAACTTTAAATGTGTCTAAGAAACATACATACTATATGAAAGTATATACACTATATAAAAAATTAGATCAGATACATATATATACACACATATACTCCTGATTTCTGTTTTGATATATAAAAATGTGGAGATCATGACCTCAGTTCTCATAAGAAAAAAAGCTGAAAAAATTAAAAATGTTTTCTTTCATGCTTCAGAGAGCCAAAATCACGTGATAAATTCCCACTCCAAAAAACTGGAAATACAGGCTAATTTATAGAATATATATATTATATATATATCTGTATATATCAGTTTAAATAAAGCAGAAGCCACTAAGTCCTCTAACTGATAAGAACACTTAAATGTATTGCTAGAGACTGAGTGTGAACTAGTTTGAAATTTAAAACCTATGACAATGCCAGGCATTGTGGCAGATACTTGTGATTCCATCACTCAGGAGATTGATGCAGGAGGATCACAAGTTCAAGGTCACCCTAGGACACATAGCACATTCAAGGCCAGCCTAGACTATATAGCAAGACCTTGTCTCAAAAAACTAACAAAAAGTTATCACAATAAATGCTTACATTAGGAAAATAAACTAAGCAATTAAATAACCTTATGAGAAATCTTAAGATATTTGAGAAATAAAAACAAACCATTCAAAACCAAAACTAAGGAGGGATATTATAAAGATGAGAGTGAAAATTAATGAAACTCACACTAAAAAAATAATTTTAAAACAAATCAGTGAAGCAAGGAGGTGGTACTTTGAAAAAAATAAATAAAATGTACACACCCTTAGCAACACTCACTAAGAGAACAAGAGAAAAGACTCACATTAATGCAATTAGAAATTAAATAGGTGAAATCACCAAATATACTGAAGAAACTCAGAAGATAGTAACTACTCTGAAAAATTACATTCCAACAATTAACAAATTCTGAAGAAATGGACAGATTCCTAGACACATAAAAATGCCAAAACTAACACAAGAAGACATAAATATACTTAATGACCCCATCACAAACAATGAAATTGATTCAGTAATGAAGAATGTAACAAGGAAAAAAATCCCCAAAACCTGGTGAGTTAATGTTTGAATTCTATAAAAAAACTTTAAGGATGTTATGTCACCAATACTCCTCAAGCTGTTCAAAGAAATTGGAAGGGATGGAGAGCTCCCAAATTCATTTACAGGAGCAGTATTACCCTGATCCTAAAACAAGATAAAGAGCAAACAAACATACAAAAAAGAGCTATAGGCCAATATCTTTAATGAACACAGATGTAAACATTCTCTACAGAATATTAGCAAATAGAATATAACACACCATCAAAAAGGTCATACCTCATGATCAAGCAGGTTTTATTCCAGAAATTAAAGGATGATTCAACATATATAAGTCAGTAAATGTAATACATCACATAAACAGTGGCAAGGTGGAAAACTATATGCTCAATAGAAAAGAAAAAGCTTTTAACAAAAGGAAGAAAAGGCATTTGACAAAATTCAATACCCTTTCATGATAAAACCCCTGAAAAAAACAGATATAGAAGGACCGTACTTCAATATGATGAAAGCTATTTATGAAAAACTAACAGCCAGCATCATACTAAGTAGGGAAAATCAAGGCAAGTATGTCCATTATCATCTCTTCTATTCAACATAGTACCTGAAATATTTTCCAGAGCAATCAAGCAAGGAAAGAAATAAAAATTAACATTACATATAGGAAAGGAAGAACTCAAATTAACATTATTTGCAGATGACATGACACTCCGTATAGAAGAATCAAAGAACTTCACCAAAACACTCTTAGAATTAATAACCAAGTTCAGCAACATAACAGGACACAAGATCAACAAACAAAAATCTTTAGCACTTGTGTACACCAATAATGAGTTCTATGAGAAGAAAATTATGGAAATAATAACATTCACAATAGATTCAAGAAAAATGAAGTACTTATGAGTTAAAATAATGAATGAAATGAGTGTAGAAAACTACAATAAACCCAAAGTTCATGAAAACTCGAGTTGTGTACAGTATGAAACTAAGTCTGTCAGGGTACAGAAGAATTTGACTTATGAACATTCTTCTGAAATGGAACTCTTTCATAAGTTGGGGCCTTACTGTATATTATTCTGAAAAAAAAAGAGATTGAAGAGGAGATCAAAAGATGGAAAGATACATCCTCTTCCTAGATAGGCAAAATCAGTATTTTCAAAATTCAATGGTGTTCTAACCAAAATGCCAACAACATACTTTACAGAACTAGAATAAACAATCATAAAACCCGTAAGGAACCAGAAGAAACAACAGCAAACCTGAAGGCTTTGCAATGTCTGACTTTAAGCTATACCACAAAACAGTAGTGATAAAAATGGACTGATACTAGAATAAAAACAGATATGTGGATCAATGGAACAGAATGGAGAATACAGAAATGCTCCCAGACACATTCAGCTATTTAATCTTTGACAAAGGAAATGAAAGCATATGTTAGAAGAGATAGCCTATTCAAAAAGCATTGCTGGGAAAATTGATTGTCTGTTTGTAGAAAAATGAAACTGGACCTCTTTTCTGTTACCTAATAATAAATTAAAATAAAAATGGATCACAGTTCTAAATATTAAAATAGAAACATTAAACCTACTATAAGATATCATAGGTAACACACTTGACATAGATTTAGGAAAGGAGTTTCTAAGCAGAAACTCAACTGCACAAGAAATAACAGCAACAATCAACAGGTGGTATTGTATCAGACTAAAAAGCTTCTGTGCATCCAAAGCATCAAGTTGCAGAATGTACAACCTATAGCATGAAAAAAAATTGTCTTCTCTCCTCAGTAGAGGACTATTACCTAGAACTTATAAAGACCTAAAAAACAAAAACAAAAACAAAAAAAAACACTCCTCTAAATTTAAAGACCTACTTAAGAAATGGTCAAGAGAAATGAACAGATACTTCACAGAGGAAGAAGTATAAATGGCCAACAAATACACAAAAAACTCTTCAACAGCTTTGGCCATTAGAGAAATGTAAATTCAAACAACACTAGGATTCCATGTTCCTCTGAAAGAAAGGCAGTCATAATGAAGTCAAACAAAAATAAAAGCAGGCATGTTTATGGTGAAAAAAGCACCCACCTCCATTGTTAGTGGGTTGGAAACTAGTACAGTCATTGTGGAAATCACTATGGAGACTTCTCAAAGAATTGAAATTACAAATTTCATATGATCCTGCTATACTCCTTCTAGGTATCATCCCAAAAGAGATTAAGACACATTCTTGCAATACCTGCATATCAATGTTTAGAGCAGAGCAATTCATAATAGCTAATTCCTAGAATCCTGTGTGCCTATCAACAGATGATTGGATAAAGAAAATGTGGTCTCTGTATATATTGGAATATGCCTCAGGTATAAAAAATGACATATGTGAGATATTTGTGGGAAAATAGATGCGTCTAGAAAATATAATGTTGAGTGAAATAAATCAGTCACAGAAGTTTAAGTGCAATGTGGTATCTTTTATTTGAGTGAGGCAAAGCAAAAACGAAGAGAAAAATAAAGGATGGATAGAAGAGGATAAGGAGATGGATCTCCTGCAATAAAGAAGTGGTTCAAGTATACAAGGGTGAGGGGTGAAGAGGAGGGTAAGGAAAAATAAATAGAATAAAGATATGTCATGTACAGCAAACTAATAACTTCAATGAATATAAGCAGTATATGCCATAACATGAGCTAAGGTATTAAAATCAGCAAGAATGAAAATTGAGATAAGGCAATTAGAGGAGGAAGGAGGGAGGAAGACAGAAGGAGGTTAGGGAATTAAGAAAAGAAACTAGCTGTAGTATGTATTTGTAGTATATATTTATATATTCCCATTCCCCAGGATGATTACAAACTGCATGTGCTAAAAATATTTTAAAAGTTAAAAAGAATAAACTGCCCAAAAATATTTCTGAGAGGTTCATACTAAGGGAAACGCTCATAATTTCATGAATTTTACCTCCAGGAGTGTGTATAATTTTTCATGGTAATGATTGGAGAAAAGTCAAGTGAAGTTTCATCAGGGTGAGGTTGAAGAGAACAATTTTGAAACTTGCTCAGAGTTTTCTCTAAAGCAGAGATCTACCCATTAAGACAAGAAACTTCACTAGAGTCTGAGGTACTTTGAGAAGCACAGGTGTACGACTATAAAGTTCTGTGACTTCCAGTTTCCTTGAGGGAAGGGATAAAGCTAAAAAACAGTTATGAGTGTCCCAGAATATAAGCATGGGACCACTAAAAAATATAACACTTAAATATAGGATCATGGAATATTTCTATACCTCTTCACCTTACTATTGATGTGGAAATTCCATATAACAGCGAGATGGCTTAAATAACTGCCATGCTAGGACTACTTAAAAAAGAGTTTCTAAGCCAACCCATAGATAACAAGACAGACTCAAACAAGGACCTGGAGGAAATTTCAGCTTCTTTCATCTGTGGCTATTGGTAATAGTCAGCATAGCTAATTCATACAAAGATAAATATGAATTAAGCTTACACTAAATGCATATTTATTTTGCTTCCTGTTATCCACATCATGTTTAACTATCAAAAACAACAAAAAATGCAAGGCAAGGTAAAAAAATACAAACAACAATCTAAAAGAAATCATAAGCAGAAATTTTGGAATTATCTGACCAGGGAGTTAAAACTTCTGTTACTTATATGATAATCAACCTAATGAAAATAATGAACAATATGCAAGAAAAGATTGGTGATGCAAGGAAAGAGATTGAAATTCAAAGAACATAGCATAACAGAAATGAAGTTAGAATAGAAATGCATAAATTTAAAAGCAAAATGAAAGGCAAAAAGAATACTCAAGAACCATGGGGTAATTTACACATATTTAAGATGCACATATGGAAACACAAGAAAGTGAAAGATGGAACAATCCAAAAAAATAGTTGAAGTAAAAATGTCTGATAATTTTCCCTAATTATAGTAAAGAAACAAAAGCATGAATACAGAAAGTTCACAGAACACCAGTTTGGCAATATAACTCTAAGGTCTATAGCTAGGTATATCATACTTAGCCTGAAGAAAATCAGAGGCAGAAGATAAACTTAAGCCAGAAGGAAGAAAAAATGCTTTCACTTAAAAACAATAATGAAAATTCTAATTAAAAAAGCAAGAAGAAAGAAAATTCTAGAATTTCTTATCTAGTGAAATTATTCTGTATATAAAGAAGTAATAAAATTGTTCCCAGGGAATCACTTAGAATTTACCACTGGTAGGATTTCCTTGTAAGAAATAGCAAAAGTTCTTCAGAAAGAAGATAATTCTTACAAATAAAAATAGTGTTTCTAGATTTCAAAAGGCACAGTGTCACAGAAGGAATAAACAAAGGTGAAATAAAGTCTTTATATTTTGTGTTGATTTAATCTAATAGATAATTGTATGTTACAAGATAATATTAGTAATGTGTTACGTGATTATAACAAAGAAGCTAAATGAATGGAAGCAGTGTTGTCAGGGAGGAAAATGGAGAATTGGGAATACTATGTTATAAATTCCCTACACGAACTATGAGGTGGTGCAGTGCCATTTGAAGGTAGACTTGCATGCATCGTAAACGTACATTGTAAATGCTAGAGAAAGTGCTAAGCTCTTTTTTAAAGCCATGTAATTCATAAGCTGTGAAAAAGAAATTCTAATCATATAAAAGGGGATTGCTGTAAACCAGAGAAGGCAGAAAAGAGCAAATACTAAGAGAAACAAAGAACAAATGCAGGAAATAGAAAATGCTTGCAAACATGATAAGTAACAATCCAACCCAACTGATGGTCATCTTAAATGTGGAGAGTCAAATATACAGACTAAAACAGTGACTGTCAGAGTGAGAGGAATACAACCTATAACTATATACCGATTACAAGAGACCCACTTTACACATTAAGGGGCAGAATACATTAGTCAGCTTTTTGTCAGTGTAATGAAATACTTGGAGTAAAGCCTATAGAAAGAAGAGGTTTACTTTGGCTCACAGTTTGGAGGACTCAGTCTATAATTGGATGGACTTAATCTCTCTGGGCTTCTGGTGGGTGTGCTGGATAGCAACAGGGATGGAGAGCATGTTGCAGGGCAAACTGCTCACATTGTAATTCCAGAAGCAAAGAGAAAGGAGGAAGGCCCAGGGCCCTGCAATCTTCTTTCGGAGCGTGTCCTGAAATCCTAAGGAGAACCGACTAAGCCTTCTTTCCTCAAGGTTTCACCTCCTCCCAACAGAGTCACCGTGAGGAACAAATCTTTAACACATGAGCCTTTGGGAGACACGCAATATCCACAGTACCACACATTAAAAGGAAAAGGATGAACTCTCATTCATTTCTGATTGGAATGCAAAAATGGTACACCCTCTCTTAATTTGCTAATTACGTTAAAAATTATACATACTTTTACCATATGAACCGATTCAGTAATTGTGCTCCTTACACAAATGAGTTGAAAAGAAATGTCTACACAAAAAATCCTGCATGTGAATATTTATAAGAGCTTTATGTATAATTGTCAAACCATGGAAGTAACCAAGATGTCCTACAAAAAGTGAGCAGATAAGCAAAAACTAGGCTGCATTTATACAGTGGAATAATATTCAGTATTCATAAGAAATGAGCTTCCAGACCAAAAAAGAAACACTGTGGAAACTAAAGTGAATATTGCTTAGTGAAAAAATCCACTTTGCAAAAACTACGTATGGTATTGCTCCAGCAGTGTGACATTTTAGGTCAGAGGTCACCAAGAATTTGAAAGGAAGTAGGGAGCATAAAAGCATAGGAAACAGTTTGGGGGTCAATAAAACTTCTCTATATGAGACTGTAATGGTAGATGTACATCATTTCTGAAAACTCCTGAAAATGTACAACACCAAAAGTAAATTTTAAGGTGATACACCAATTATAATAACAAGAATAATAGGTTGATATTGGCTGATTAATTATAATGAGTATGCTATAGTGATGCAAGATGTGAACATGAGGGGAAGTTTTATATGGGAATGGAGGGTAGAGATAGGGCAGGTATGTAGATCTCTTTGTATTACCTGCTCAATTGTTCTCCAAACCTCATGCTGTGCTTAAAAATAAATTCTATTAATTATTAAAGTAGTACATCCAAAATGTTGACATTTCAGATGCAGAGCAGTTCCAAATAATGAAAGATTTTAGTCACAATTTTGCTCTTCCACCTCCCTTAATCCTCCCTTAAACAAATGCATTTTACACAGAACTGCCAAATCAGCAAATGAGGTGAGAACTTTCTGCCTTTACCCCACATTTAAAACTTGGCATTGCACTGAGCAGAGGAGTATTTTAATGCTTCGCAATTACAGCGATATGTTTGTTTTAAAGATACTGATAAAAATATCTGTCTTCAATGCAGATTCTAATGTAATTTATGCTTCTTTCTATTACTTCAGTTCCTTCAATTGATATTTATTCTCTAGAAACAATCTTTTTAGTGACTTTGGTAGTACAATAATAAATGGAAGTTGTGGTTCCTGAACAAGTTCATAGTCCACAGTTGTAAAAATAACTAGGTGTAATAATGCATCATATTGCATGTGTCTACATATATAGACACATATACAGTTTAGTTACTTTAGCATGCTGATCTCATAATTTGAAGTAGTTTTCTTAATTAAAACAATGTTCTTTATAGTATGCATATAATGGAGACTTTCTATACTTTGTAGAAAATAAGATACCTTAGTATAAAATATTCGCCTTAAAAAATGTATTTGGCCAGTAAAAGTTTCATGCTAGCCTTTTTGGATGATCCTCTCATTATCTTGTGATTTTAGAAAAAAATAGTTATGAGACAAATTTGAGAAGAACTCAAATTAAACAAGACATTGACGTATAAAAATGCTCTAAGTGTTTTACCATAGCAGGTACATGTGCATCACATTTAGATTTAGGAATGTAAACGTGAAGGTCTACATGAAACTGGAAAGGGGAATTGAAAATAAGGATCCTTAAAATATCCCACAAAGAAAAGTAGATTTTAGTGTCTGAACACTAAGTCATCAGAGATTTTCTAATAAAAATATTTACAGGGTAGACATTTCACTTCGGGTCTTGACCATATGAATACTTTAATTTGCAACTTTTCTGATGCAGAAGGGAGAAGGATCAGGTTTTGTGGCAGAACCTCCAATTAGAAGTCTCTAGCTTTCTAAATAGCATAGATAACTGCTGAGAGATAATGATTTAATTACAATAGCTTAACAGTATAGAAGAATAAAGTGACTTATCTTCAGACATCTGAAGTAAAAATCAAAGGGATTTAGCTACTGTTTGAGTACTTACCTTCTATGTCCAAAGGTAATACTTGTGTTTCACTAGAAATAAAACACTTGAGTGTATTTGATGATTTTGCACAGCTAATTAGATAAAAATCCTAGGTAATTTGTGTTTGAAATGGCGTTGGCCAATAGTGTGCTTACTTCAACCAGATACAACTGAGAAGCTCTATTCTTTTTCTAAAAATAGACATATAGCTTCAGTAACCACTGAAATTAAAACACTTTAAATATTTGAAAATCTATTGAATAGAATAATTTACAAATGAGTAAAATGAGAATCAATGGGAGAAGTTTCATTTAAAAAGTACTATGAGATGTTATTAATGTATATGCAAATATTTCATGATTATTTAGTATCAGACTTTTTTGCCTAAGTAAAGATGATATCTGACATTTTCTGTACCTTAATGCATAGGATTTATTAACCTTAATCTAAATTCCACTCAGAATACCTAAGGGTACAAGGTCTTGGGGATTCACACTAAATGAATCTTTTTGCTACTACAACGCCTTATATACCATCTAGAACCTTAATTCAGTACTGACTTTAAGCATATTCCTTTTCTCAATATTTCATAGTAGTTTCATGGGAGGATCATGTACAAATATGTTTCTTTGCCTTATTTCTTCTTTCATTTTGATAGCATAGATGCTTCTTTAAAAGAAAAAATACAGGCTGATGATACAGCTCAGTAATAGAGCACACAGCTATCATATAAGGCCCTGAGTTAGAATCCTAGTACCACAAAATGGAAAAAAAAATATGTTAAAAGGAATAAATAAATAAATTTTAAATGGGGAAAACTCTGCACATGACAAATTTGCACAACTTAAAGCTCTTTGAATGTAGGCAACCATGTCATTTTTTCAAAGAATTCACTGAATCACAGATCACTTTGACGAATAACTGGGGCATTTGTCCAGTGTCTTGATTTGCTTGGAAGAATTTGATTCTTTAATCAAGATTCCAAGTACAGTCTTAAGATGTATATTAGACTCATTAAGTTTTCTCTAAAACTGCTAAAAGAAAATCTCATTCTTAGATTCAAATAATATTGTTATTATGGTCATCTTAGATTTCAGAGTTAAAGATACATTCAGTGATTTCTCTATAAATGTTCAAGTTTTACCTGTAGAAGGCCTGTTAATACATATTTTTGCTCTGGATTATGTATATTCTCTGTGATAAATATTCAATTCTAGCTTTATAGTTGGAGAGGAGCACTACATGTAATTAAACTTTATCAAAATAGGTGACCTTGTAGAATTTAACTCACAGACCTTAGTTTGTCAACCTTTAGTTGAGTGATGTGTTTTGTATACATTAGGGTATATAAGATTTTATAGTATGAAATAAAATGATTTCATATGTAGAGTTTAATTATCCTTCTTAATCTTTTAGGTGATGTAACATCAGTGTCTTAGTTTGTGCCTACTGCTATGTATGTGATAAGTATCTTTGCTAAGGCAGCTGAAAGTGATGTGGTTTATACAACTCAACTTCTCTTGTGAATAAACTTCTTTTACTGAAGAAAAAGGGAGAGATAAAGAAAAGAAGAAATTGGGGAAGAAAAATCAAAACCCTTAAATTCATGAAATAAAACAATCAAAAAGAAAACCATAAAATAAAAAGCATGATTCTTCTCTTATATTTAATTTATAAGTGGGAACTGTAATGAAATCTAAATTTTATTCTAAACTGTTTTTCTTGTCACCAAATAAAAGGAAAACCTGGTCAATTATAGTTGTTTTCTTTTTCTATTGTTGGTATACCTTTGCAAGACATAATAATTATATTTATCATAGAGATAAAGAATTTTATTCTCAAACGAGTTTTTAATGACATATTTTCTTGAAATTTTGTACCTACTTCTAAATTTTAACTGAGAGAACATCCTCATCTTATTAAAGTAAAATAAGATGTGCTACAATTGTGAGATTTCAGAGAAAATAAAATAACCAAGCGTTCATAATATAAGACCAAATCATAATTTTTGACTGCTTTAATTATTACCTGTTGAATTATATTTTATCAGAATCTCCTGTTGTTTCCCTCTATGGTAGCTGGGTAGATACATGAATGTTGGTGACTGCCTGATTTGAGTTGATGGTAGTATACAATTTTGAAAATAATTAGAATATAAGGTAATATAAAGAAATTTCTCTATTTTTCTATGTTTGTTGACAATTTTTAATCTACTTCTCTTTCTGACATCTGGACAAGAAGATAAAAAAGCCTGATACTCTTTCCTTTGGTGGTAGCAGGAGTCTGAAAAGACCTAAATCCTTGCCTTTCAGAGGTGAGTCTCACTCCTGTCCCCAGCGCCTAACCACAATAAAATCCATCACTTAAGCCTTTTCGAGCTTGCTGAAGGGGCTTATTTTGCTCTACTCAGGATTTAAATTATGCAAATAATAAATCTTGGCAAATCTGCTTGGTGTGTACATGTGCAGTGTCAGCAGTCTCAACATCCAAACCAAACGTTGAGTGACTGTAACAGATGTGCTAGGAACAGTTGATTTGTACAAACTATGAGAGATTGTGGATTTCTTCCTTCCTCTCATGTGGGCCTGGCCACCAACATCAGTGTCATACCCACCAATTCCTACTCATTTTTAGCATGATTAGATTTTGAAACAATCAAAAAGTCCTACAACCTGTTTGGATAGAAAGAGGATACAGTCATTGAGCAGAGGTAGTGGCACTAATTTTGCCATGCAAAAGAACAAATGCAATGGTGTATCATCCTTGAGTGAAACTTGGACATTTATCACTATGTTCCTGAAATGAACCTTCTGCATTCCCAAGACCCTTGCCAAGTTAAGGAAACATTTTAAATGGACAATAAGTGGAATACTCAGAGATGTATTATCTGAAGGACCCCGGGATCTGGGCACATTAGTTTTAACTGTAAAAACTGCTTTCCTGCCCGTATCCTGTCAGCAATTCTTGAAAACTAGTAATACAATGGAAGAAAGCAAGTTAATGATGTCACTTGTATGCCCTTTGCTCTATAAACTGTGTCACCATGCAATAACTGAGTGCTAAGCAGAGACTTGTGGGGTGCTGAAGTCCACTTGATCACCACCAGACACTTTGAGCTCTCGGACAGTTTCCCTGTTGTCAGTCATCCCAGATTTTGTGATGAATATGTAGTCCATCCATCACTACTAGCAGACTCTCCTGCTCATTCCACTTCCAATGGCCTCTGTTCTTTTCTGGAAGAAAGTATGCATTAACCCTATCTTTTTCTGTTAATATCTGCATGAATCTTATCTCTCACAAGCCATCTGTAGTATTTGCTTTGCTCTTTCAGCAACCCACTTCACTGCCCCACCACAACTGGAATGTTGATGAAGGAAATGGTTTCATGATGGAGACATCAAGAGAAATTTACAAGTGATGTAATTTGTGTATATGCACAGTATCACAGATGAGGTGATACAAGAACACAACAAAAGAAAAAAGACTACATTCAGATTTGAAGTTTAGGTGATCTAAAATTGGTTTACTTTAAAGAGAAAAAACAAAATTGT
The DNA here is from genome assembly GCA_004363535.1 of Dasyprocta punctata. Taxonomy (NCBI): domain Eukaryota; kingdom Metazoa; phylum Chordata; class Mammalia; order Rodentia; family Dasyproctidae; genus Dasyprocta; species Dasyprocta punctata. The sequence goes on along the minus strand of RJWM01009751.1, from coordinate 24,921 downwards.
AAAAAGTTTAATAGAAGGGCAACAGTAGCTAATATATTGCATATTGTTATCTTTAAATTACTCAGAGCATGAGATATAGGCATTTAATTATTCAAACAGTATTAGCATAAGCCTTTTCAGTGAACTAAGAGAAAGTAGCTATATAACTATCTTAATTATGTTGTGTATACAGTTTTTTCTTTTTCCCTTTCTTCCTTTCCCCTTTTTCCCCATCACAGTTTGTCTTTTCTTTTGCACAGTTTCTTCCCAATTCATAATACCTATGGTACGTTTTGGATCTTATTTACTCATTCAATGTCTCACACTTGTGAGACAATATAATTTTATGCATATGGTACTGATTTATTTTACTTATGAATATGATCTCAAATTGCATCCATTTACCAATAAAAGTCTCCAGTTTATCCTTCTTTATGGCCGAGTAGTACTCCATTGTATAAAAAAGTTATAACATTTTTATTCATTCTTTGGTTGATGAGCATTTGGGTTGTTTCTAAGATCTAACTTTTACAAAATATGTTGCTATAAAAATGGGTGCACATATATTGCTGTGGTATGATGTTTTTAATTCTTCTGGGAAGATACCCAGCAGGTGAATAACTAGGTCAAATGGGACCTCTTTTTAAGGAGATGAGATCCCATTGTTGATTATTTGTGATGGTTTCTGTGTGATCACAGTTTTATTCATAAAGTCTTTGCCTACACCAATGACTCCAAGTGTTTTACTTATTCTATCTCCTAGCATATTCTATGTTTCTATTTTAGTATTTAGATCTTTGATCCATTTCAACTTGGTTTAGTGCATGGTGAAAGTTACGGGTCCAATTTTAATCTTTAACATGTGCAGAGCCAGTTTTCCCAGCAACATTTATTACAGAGGCTCTCTTTCTTCCAGTGAATGTGTTGGGCACCTTTGTCAAAGATAAGGTGACTGAGTGTATCTGGAGTTACTTCTGCATTGTCTAATGTGTTCCATTGATCTTTGGGTCTGTTTCATTTTTTCCTCAGTACCATGCTGTTTTTATCACAGTAGCTTTGTAGTATAATTTCAAGTCATGTGATGCCCCTGCCTTGCCTTTGTTGCCCAGAATTTCTTCTGCTCTTCTAGGTGTCTTCTGGTTCCAAATGGATTTTAGGATTCTTTTCTCTTACTCTGTGAGATATACAGTTGGCATTCTGATTTCAATCTTTTTCAGAGTACTTTAGTTTTCAATGTGAAGGTCATTTGTATCCTTCATTAGATTGATTCCTAGGTATTTCAGTTTTTTGGTTGCTATTGAGAAAGGTATGGTTTCCCTAATTTCTCCTTCAGCAAGCTTGCTATTTGTGTACAGGAAGGCTATTGCTTTCTGAGTGCTGACTTTGTATCCAGCTATGCTACTGAATTTACCTATTAAATATAGCTGTTTTTTTAGTGAATTTTTTGGGTTCTTCTATGTAGAGTATCATATCATCTGCAAACAATGATAATTTGAATTCCTCCTTTTCTATCTTTATTTCTTTTATTTCTTTCACTTGTCTAAATGCACTGGCTAAAGTTTCCAGGACTGTGTTGAATAAGAGTGGAGACAGTGGACAACTTCGTCTTGTTCCTGATTTTAGTATGAGAAACTTGGGTGATTTGATGTAGGAATCTGGGAAGAAGAATTAAATTCATTTGATTCTATCTTTGTCAGACATGTTGGTCTGTTAATGGGTTTTTCATGTAGAAATAACTAGGAAGAAACCAGTTACAGTAGTGAATACCTGTGATTCCAGCTAGTGACATGTTTACAGCAAGGAGATTCCAATTTCATGGTCAAACTGGAAATTTAACAAGACTGTCTTAAAATTCAAAGATGAAAATCAAGTAAAGTTGGTGATGCAGCTTAGTGTTACCTGGGTTCAGTCTCCAGTAGGGGGGAAAAAAAATAATTGGAAGGAAACTGAAATTCAATGTAGTTGTCAAAAACCAGCAGATGGGTTAGGGAGTCATTTCTGTAATGGTAGTAAAGGTTATATTCCTGGATAAAGTGAGGGAGAGAGAAGGAGAATAATTTTACATATTGTACTTCTATGTTAGGAAAGATACTGAAACAATTAAAAAGGTGTCAAAATCCCTCAATAACAAAACAAATAGTTCCCTGAAAACTACAGATCTTTACCACTAATACAGACTATCAATACTAAATTTCATTCTGTCAAAAAAATCAATTGTTTAAACATGCTAAAGGGAATTGGAAGTGCTGATGCAAAATACCATTGATTAGAATTATATTTTATTTATTAAATCAATTCAATTAAGAGACAATAAATTTTGAATATTGCTGATAGGATTCTTAAACTCTCAGACTGTTCAACCATTCTGGTCAAAGAAACTATAAGGAAGAATGAGATTTATAATTTCATGGTTCAATGACATAATGAATACTATTAACTTAATTAGCTATTATTAAAATAACACTGCCTGTTTGAAAGAATAGTGATACTTTAGGGGGCATCAGGCCTTTCAATTTCACCTAAGATTTTCATAAATTAAAGATGTCACAAATCTCTAAATTAAGAATTCATGCCTACTTCTCTCCCAAGCGCCTTTGAACTTTAAATCATATTGCTGCTGAAGGTTCTGAAAAGACATATAATGTAGACACAGCTTTATAAAAACAAATCATTAAAAAGGAGTTTAGACACATTTCATTTATACCATACTTTACAAAAGAGAAGTGAATTGTTCTAATGCTCAAATTTGCCCTCTAAAAATGTATTTAGTGCAGGAGCGCATACACTTTTGGCAGGTGGACTCTCCATAAGCCCCCACCCCACCTCAAGGCCCAGAATAGCTGACCTGGGAGCACAAGCATGCACAACTTTGGGGGCGAGACCAGCAATAAGGAAGTGTCTGAAGCAGCAGGAAGAAGCCAACAATTGAGCTCTGGAGAACTCCACCAACAGAAGGCTGGTCCCAGCTCTAAATCCAGGGGTAAAGATCAGCTGCATACACACCGTAATTCTGGGATCTCACATGGACATTATCACAAAACTATAAACACCAGAGGAATTTTGCTACTTTTGTTCCCCCTTGTTTATCTGATTGGATGTTCATTTCCTGTCTGGTTATATGTTATCTTGTTTTGTTCTGTATTTTGTGGTTACTTTTGTATTGAGGCTTTTATCTCTCCTCTCTTATGCTGATCTCCCTTTTTCCACTTTATTTTCTTCATTTCTTTTGTGTGCCTTCCCTTTCTTCCTTCTTTTTTTCACTGTGTCAGTTTCCTATCTTTCTTTTTTGTTCCCTTGTATTGACCCTCTTTCTCTCTTTCCTCAATCACTTCTTGAATTTAAACTTTCAAGTGAGTAAAAATTGTCTCTTCCCTTTCTAGTAACTCCTTCACATTCTATTTCATTCTTTCCATCCTGTGTTCTTCAGTTTTCCAAAACACAGGTGATCATCCTTTGGCCTCAGTCTTGAACTCTACTATATTTGATTCATTCATCATTTAATCCTGTCCTCTATCCATCTTAATACCCTGCACCTGAAGAAGAGTAAAATCACTCCATTAAGGGGAAAATCACTGCATACAAGTGCATGATATGTGTTTGATTTTGTTATATAACTTTAGAGTTTGCTGCAGTGGTTGGAAGTAGCAGGGTAATGGTTATCATAGATTGTCAGTAGATACGCATTACTTGAAACTACTGATCTTTTTTTTTTTTTTTTTTTTTTTTTGCGGCACCGGGGTTTGAACTCACAGCCTCGCTCCTGCCAGACAGGCGCTTAAGCTGCTGAGCCAAACTCCTGGCCCTGGTTTTTTTGAGGCAGGGTCGCATGATGTAGCTCAGGCCGGCCTTGCGCTCACATTGTGGCCCAAGCCGGCCTCGAACTCACAACGCTCCGCCTACCTCAGCCTCCCGAGTGCTGGGATTAAAGGCGTGCGCCACCACACCCGGCTAAAACTACTGATCTTACTAACTGTAGTATTTTAGCCTGGAGATCATGTATGTTATAATCAGTTTTTCTCCCCTGTATGAAAACGCTGTGATTGTAGGAGATCATAATCATCACTAGGACCTAGTACCAAAGGATTGGGTACTGAATCAAAACGTAACTTTGCATCTTTACCAATTGGGAAGTAGTTTCTTGGGATAGCTATAAAGAAACACCTACATTTAGAGGACATCCCTGAAGAACGGACATCTCCTAGGGAAGCCTCAATACTAGTAATAAAGCTATATATCATGAGAAACTGGCAAGCATCAACATAGAAAACTAAATAAACTAAAAAAGAGAAAATAAAAAATGACAAGACATTGAAGTAAAATGAAACCCCAAGAAAGTGAAATAAAAAGAATAATGATAGCAAAGGAAGAAGTTAAATTTTATTTGCAGAAGACAAGTTATTCTGCATAGGAGGCCCCCCAAAATTCCCTAAAAACTACCAGATGTAATAAGCAAATTCAGTAGTATAGCTGGATACAAAGTCAACACTCAGAAATCAGTAGCCTTTCTGTACAGAAATGACAAACTCACTGAGAGAGAAATTAGGGAAACCATACCATTCACAACAGCATCCAAATATTTAAATACTTATGGATTAATTTCACAGAGAAAGTACAAGATCTATACATTGAAAACTACAGTACTTTGAAAAGGTGATTTATGAGTATATCAAAAAATTGAAAGATATGCATTGCTGATGGATAGGAAGAACCAACATAGTGAAAGTGGTCATTCTTCCAAAATTGTTATGCAGATTTAATACAATCCTAAACAAAATATCATTAGCATGTAATCACAGAACTGCAGAAAATATTCCTAAAATTCATTTGGAACCAGAAGAGAGCTAGAATAGCCAAAGGAATTCTGGGCAACAAAGGCAAGACAGGAGGCATTCACAGTCCCTGATTTGAAATTATACTACAAAGTTTCTGTGATGATATCAGCATACCCAACCCTTTCTCCATGAGTCAGCGCCATTTATAGACAGGGGAGGGAGAGAACCAGGCCTCACCAGGTGGTGACCCCTGCTTGGAAACCAGCACCATGTGCGGATTGCTGCCTGAGTGGGGATGGCCAGACCCAAGCCTCTCTCTGTGAGTCACAGCCATTTGGGGACTGTGGAGGGACAGAACAAGTCCTCACCAGGAAGCGATTCCTGCCAGGAAACCGTATCATTTTCAATGTTTTGTTGGGTTGGGTTTTATTCTCTTGTTTTGTTTGATTATGTTAAATCTGCTGGCATGAGAAGCTATTTGAAAGACATACTATGGCAGCCATTTTGGGTTTACTATTGGCTTGTTTTGAAGTCCTTTATTGCATTCATTGTTTTGATTTTATTGTTTCTATTCTATTCTTTTCTGGTCAATTTTCAGTATGTCTGAAGGTATCTGCTGCTATTTTGAAGACAACAAAAGCCACTGTGGTAACTGTTAATTTTGAAAGGTTTTGAAGTCCTGTATCACCTATACTGGTTTGTTTTGATTGGTTTTATTGTTTTATTTTCTTTGGTTTTATCCTCTTTAAAATAAAAAAAAAGCGAAAAAGAAAAAAATATCAACATGGTACTGACAAACAAACAAACAAACACTGATCTGTTTGTGGGAGTGTAGACTGGTGCAGCCACTGTAAAAATCACTGTGGAGAGTCCTTGAAAAAGTAGGATTAGAGGTCTCATTCAACTCAGCTATTCCCCTTCTGAATAGTGTCCCAGAAAAATTAAAAACATCATAACACAGTAATATATGTGCACCCATGTTTATATCAGCACAATTTGTAATAGGTTAATCTTGGAAACAGCCCAAATGTCCATCAACTGAGGAATGGATAAAAAAGTTGTGATATTTTTATACAATGGAGTACTGCTCAGCTATAAAGAAAGATGAACTGGAGACTTTTATAGGTAAATGGATGCAACCTCAGAGCACATTGATAAATGAAATAAATCAGACTCTCATGTGTGAACATCCTATTGTCTCCCTAGTGTAAGAGATTGAAAGACTAAATAAGATCCAAAATATGCAATAGATATTGTGAAATGGGAAGAAACTGTTCAAAAGAAATGAGAAACTGGAATTGAGGAAAGGAGAAAAGAAGTAAGGGAAAAGAGAAAATAAAACTATATATATATATTTATATGCAAGTTATTTAAAATAATTATGCTACTAATTTCTATTAGTTCACTGACAAGAAATGTTTATGCCTGTATTTTTTGATTGATTTTTATGCTTATATCTTGGAAATTGAGCAAGAACTTTGAAGATAACCATACGTAATGTTTTAAGCATTGTCTTTCCTACTATCTTGTTTTGAAATTTTGTATCATTTTCATTGTTTTTCCCTTAAAGATAAAAAATAATGTACTTAAAAAGAGGAAAATATGCCTTTCCTAAAAGATTATATCTAGGTGGCAGTGGAACATCTTGTCATGCAAAATGTCAACCTCATGATTTGTAGGTGAGTTAAAATTCTCAAGTATTTTATCTAATAATTAATGGTAGAAGTGGAAGAATGAATAAAGAAATAATTTGAGTCATCGTTATATTTACTTTATTAACATAAAACTGTTTTATCACATCCTTGTCATAGATAAATTGATATATGCCATGTATTCTTATAATTATCAAAGATACAATCCTCAATAATAGAATTCCAAACTGTATTTACAAACACTTCAAGGCTACCAGATATGTACCTTATGTCTATCAAGAACAGTAGTGTGATACATATAAACTCAGTATTTCTTTGGCTCGTAATGGAGCTGATCTACTTGTTTTTCTGTACTTCAGGAAACAGTGAAGGATAAAGAGCATGTTTCAAGAGTGATAAGTCACAGTTTGTCTTTTTGTTTAAATCCTGCAGTGATGAGGGAACATTTATTATACAATTAAACAGCTGTAAACTTTCCTTTAGTATGATGAAGAAAATTAAGTTCCATCCAAACTATAAAGCCCTCAGAGATTCATAGTTCATATGCTCCAATCAACATGGCCAATCTGTTGTCAAATCAGAACTACTCATGTAAATACATCTCCCATGTAGACACAAACGATCTCCATTCTTGTTCACATCTCATGGAAGCAACGTGTGCTTCTGACATTCACAGAGATGCAAGAAAACTAAATGACTTCTTAAAAATAATTTTGAAAGTTTTCATCTGGGACTTTTCTTCTTCCTTTAAATCTGCAAGTCAAAGCTTAATTATTATAGCCTCATCACTCTTCATTGTATGTATTTCAACTAAGAGACTCTGCAGCAGTTTCTGCTGATTTCATCAATAAAAATGCAAAGACCTTTAAAGAATAATGGAGGAATAATTCAGTGAAATCTATGGGGTGTTTAGTTTCTAATATTATACAAATTGTTACACATTGCAAAATGTGTTTTCCTGTAAGGTAATATATTGCATATTATATTTCTACGCCAAGACACATTAATTGTTTGGGAGTCAAAGTACAATTGTACAGGAAACATAGCTTTTATTGCTCAGACAAATAAACAAACAGAAAGCTATTTACTGAAGGCCACGTTCATAAATAATATGGCAAGAAACTGTCTAAACATATTAAACTGTGTAACAATATTTTTTACTTTATTTTTGTCTTAAATGTTTAAATTGAATTGCTTTAATGTGCTATTCTTTAAGTTTTATTAAACATGTAAATGCAATTGTTTTCTCTGTTTCAAAAATTTTAATTCTTTCATCTATTCTCTAGTTCTTAAAAGGGATAAAAGATTTTTAAAATGTTTTTGTATACTTTATAGGTTTTAAAGAAATAATTCCAAAAATTAGTTTTGCATGCTTTTAGCTTTCTGAAGCTGTCTTTATTCATGGAGCTGAAACCTCAGGTCAAATGAATATTTGACAATAGTATTGATAACCTGTTTAATGTGGTTACCCTAAGTAGATAATGTTGATGCAAAGAATATTTAGGGTGAAATTATCTATTTGCAGTCATGAAGATAATTGTCTCATATTTCCACTCATAAATTCATCCTTTATAAATAAATCTAAAAATTCTTGTTTACCTCTTTATAATTGCTTCTTAGATAATGCTAAAAAACTGGATAATGAAAGATAATTGCATAGAAGAGCAGAATGACAAAAACATATTTAAAAATAAAAGAAGAATTTTATTGGATGTATGTATTTGGTATGCTTGATGCATCCCCTGCCATTTATATTGTGAATTGGAAACTTAAAGAATATTCATAAAATGTAATGGTTATTTAAAATAAAACTATGGGACTAAGCAAAGATACTCCAATATTTATAGTTATTCACATATATTAAGAAGGGTGACTGAAAAATCTCCCATTCAATAGATTTTGAACTATATGCATGAAATCTTATTTTTCAAATGCCATTCCCAACTCTTGCAAATGCAGCAGTTTTTCTTGATAATCTATCACATTAAACTAAAATTCAGACTGATATTCCTGTTAAAAGTTTACATTCTTAGAAACAATAGAGTCACGCTGGAAGAAAACTTCCATGTGAAAATATTCATTATTCAATAACTTTATGAACTTTACAATGGATGCATTATCATGAAAAGTACCATCTTGTAATAATAATTGTGGTTTATCTCATTTTTGCCTCTAACTCACTGTATGCATGCAGAACATTTTTCATTTATTTCAGTGTAAGGATATTATAAAACATTGTTCTTAATGTTATCTAAAAAGATTTGGGTTGTAGGGTACATTTGAAATTATCATCTTCCTAATATTGGATTCCAAAAATTTTCCATCATTCTATTTAGCTATAAGTAACAGTTTTTGAACTCTCAATTATTTCCTTGTCATTTGTAATTAGGTATAACTACATTAATATGCAAAAATTTTAAAAAAATATTACTTTAAGCACTATAGAAATTCATACAACTCCCCTTAAAGAGAGCTGGTGTTATGACTTCATGATTAACGACTGGAATCTCTTTTATAGATTTTCGTCTTTTTCAACAGAACTTTAGAGTTTAAGATACTTGCTAAATTTCATTTATTCCAACAATAGCAGAGAATGGGGATGCTCCACTTAAGGTCATTCTAGCAAAGCTCAAAAAATACTGATTACACCTCACTGCCCAGTGCTTAACCATATGGAGAGAGAGAGTGAGAGAGAGACAGAGACAAAGACAGAGACAGAGACAGACAGAGACAGACAGAGATAGAGAGACCGAGACAGAGATAGAAAGAAATGAGAAATAGAGTAGTTTGGTTGGTCGCATTGCTATCTAAAATTAGCATTATATCTCAAAGAAGAGTGAAGATTTGAAATCTGGAAAGAAAAACCTGACATTTCTTTCATAATAAATCACAGTTGCTTATGTACATTATATGCACATTAAAACTATGAATTTCTCTACTAGTTTATACATTATGAAACTAAACATGCAAGTTATAAACTATGGAAATGGAGGTATTACTTAGAAAAGGACTTCTACTACTTATTCAAAGACCCTACCAGATAATCTTGCATATCCTTTAAAGTAGATAATCAACCTATTTTGTCCTAACCAAGAGCCAACAGAACAGATCTGGGCATGCTGTATTATAAAAATTAGGGATTGAGGTAAACTACTCCTGCATAATAATACCAGTGTAGAGCATTCAGTATGTAACAGATTGAGATTTTTCTGCATCGTGTTTTTGGTTGACTTAATTTATAACATTTCAGAAATAACTGCTTATGTTTAGCCTTTCTAAATTTCAGAGGTGTTTAGCTGAAGATGCAGAAAATTTCAATTGAAGAATGTTTTTTACAGTCGATTATACCCATGACTGATGAAAAGTGGCATCAGCATGTTAACATCTGCTTACTTTTTCAGTACTTAAGAATCTTGTATCTGGAGTCAGATTGATTTGATAAATAGCCTGTTTGATTATTGGTAATACTTTCATGAGTTCTAAGTGAGCACACTGTTATTTATGACTTGATTTCATGTTGCCTTCATGGTGCTATTCCTGAATCATTAGAAACTGGAATAAATGTATAGGATTAGTGTGCATAGAAATGATAAGGGTACTTTATTTCTGCAATTTGCATTTGTGGAAAAGATTCCAGAATACCTATTTTGCCATACATTTTTTGAAATAGATTGTATAATACTGGTGTAATACTGAAAACAAAAGACCTACGATAATTAATAAAAATTTAGAACTCATGTGTATTGTCATATATTCATAGAAAAATACAAATTCCTCAGAATGATGTTCTGAAATTAGTCTCTAAATATATAATTGTTAATTTGTTTATTTGGTTAAATGCTTTGAAGATTGTCATATTGTATTATAAATAACCCTGGCTAGATTTTCCATAGATTATTGCTACTTTTCCATTTTTCTCTTTGTGGCTGAGAACTGGACCCCAGGCATAGTGTGCGCTAACCATGACCTACATTACTGATCTCATGCTTGCCCCTGAAACACTGTTTGCCTCTGAGATGCAAATCCTTAATATCCAATTTGAACATTTATAGTTTGGGTGAAATAGATGGCATATTTATCTTTCTTTCTTGAGGATATTACTATGTGTATCTGAAGCCTGCCTTTGATAGTAAAAACTATGAAGTTAGTGAAAATATTAGCATTTTGGATTTAATATATTACAAGAAATGATTTCTCATACTATTGAATATTTTAAAAGATAGTAATATTTCATAAAACAAAATAAAATGATTTACATAAAATCTGTAAATTAATTTCAAGGTTTAAATTAGTCTCTACTTGACCCGGTGAAAAATCTTTAAACATAATTATCTACATGCATATCATATCTTATTAATATCAATTTGTGAAATTACCTGATTATGAAGCCTGATTTATTTTTAAGGTTTGTGATACATACAGCAAAACAATAGGTTCAAAAGGAAATGAAATATTTCATTTTTTTCTTTTTAGTTATTTTTGCTTTCATCTCCAAGTAATTTTTGAAAACTTATGCAGTTTTTGATCACTGCATGTCTCTGAATAAAGCCTTTTCCAATTCACAGCTGTCAAAACCAGGATCCCTACTTCTTATGTTACCCACTCTAAGCATCCACAATTTATATGTAGTTCTGAAAAAAATATTATCCTATTACATCTCAGGTTTAGTATTTGGAGGTTCAAACTTCCTATCCTTTTTGTTTTTGAGACTTTGAGTAATACTTTTTCTGTCAACAGTCATCTATCATGCCACCTTTTTTCTTTGGTGGCATCTTTTGTTCTCAACATCTACTCTTGTTCCAGTTCTCTCAACTTTCCTGGAGTGTTATTAATGGATATAGAAAGAGCAGGTCTTGCAACTCATTTTTTTTTCTTTTTCCTGGTCCTGACCATTGAACCCAAGGCCTGTCACAAGCTAAGTAACCATCCTGCCACTGAGATCGCACCCCACCACATGCGCGCGCACACACACACACTCACACACACACACACACAATTCTTTTACAAGTAATTACTGTTGTATTTGGAGGAAGGGCACTTTGGAGGATTGCTTTGCTCTTTTCCTGATATCTATTACTCATGTTTTGTTTTTCAAACTCCTACATGTATACATTTGAAATACTCTCATGGACCAAAAAGGATCCTTCTTCTCATAGATAAATTTATTAGATTATACCTGTGTTGTTTTGAAATTGTTGTTTATTTTGAAGTAAAGAGCTAACCAAATTGAATAATGATGTATAGTTTACTTATGATGACAGCATCAGAGGTGTTACTCAGTTAAATGCTTCTTCAGAGATATTACTGAATTAATAGCTTAAGATAATCAAGACAAAAATAATTGTGGTTTTCTTCATCTTTTCCTCAGAGCCTGAAAAGGACTGCTCAATCTTGTTTTATCAGACTTGAGACCTAGACATGAATGAAAAGAGAAAGTGGTGGGTAGATAGAGAGTAAGAAAGAGACAGAGACAAATGCAGAGAGAGACACAGAAACTACTAATTTAACTCTTTTCAAAGAATGCCCACTAAATTTCTATTCTTAGTTTCTTTTTCACAACTCATAAATTAATGTTATTTACAAAAGAAATAAGGCTTTTAGAATCACATCAATACAATCTTACAAATTAAAATGAATAATTTGTAGCAAACTAGCAACTTTAGCCTTCATAATTCAAACTCGTTTATTTCTACATCAATTACACATTTCCTTTATGTTCTAAATAGTATATTACAAAAATTGCAACTCTATTTAGTCATATAGTATTAATGTATTTCTGGTTTCTCTAACTGATTTGTGGTTTCTCTAGTTATTGTGAAAAGATGAGTTTTTCAGTTGTGTCTTCCACCTTGCAAATATTATAGAAAAATCTTACAATTAAAGAAAATGTCTGTTAATTCCATTTTTATTATTAGTCAGATTTTGTTTTCCATTTCAAATAAGAGAAATATAGCAGAAATCTACTGAAAGTATAATGAGACAGTTTAAACAACTCCAGGAAAAATTAAAAGAACCCTGGAAAATTAGGAACTAGGACATTATACTCCCGTTACCTCTAGGGTTTTAGTTTTCTGTACTTCTGTCTGCGCTTTTCACTGTTCGTTCCTCAAGCACTTTCCTGCAGCAATAGAGATCTATTTCACTGAAACACAGACTTTTACTGAGTCTTATGCTTCATTTTCCTGACCCAAGAGAAGAGGCATCTTTTCTCACCAAAAAAAGGAAGAAAGAAAAATAGAAAGAAAGAAAAAAAAAAAAGATTCTAAGAGACCATTCTTATGTCACGTGTCCACTCCTGTACAAGCACTACAAATAGGACACAGGGTATCAGAGTGGGCTCAGTTTAAAAAAAAAGTGCCAATTCCTGCTGACAGAACATCAAGATTATTGACAAAGAAGACAGGGGCTTGCAGAGCAGCTGAAGACAGAATGGCATAATGTAATCATAGTTATTTTCTTATTTGTTTGAAATAGGACTCATTTTATAAAGAGATTGTTTCACTTAACTCAAAAAAATTATTAGGAGATTCCAAAATGTGGTACTTTAGCATGAGAGTAAAAGTGAAGGTTATTATTGGGTTAAACAATCCTAACACAAAAGACAAAAAATATATAATATTTAAACACAACCTCAACTACTATATTCACTATATAATATATGAATGATCCATATACTGCACCATACACTACATTTAATGCTTTGGAATTTGGGGTTAGAACAAGTTTTTATAGCCTAAATAAATAATCATTATAATCTTTAGAAATAAAGCCAGATAATGAAAGCACATGTGAAATTTAATCCTACAAGAGATAGTAAAACTACATGTAATGCCACTGAAGAGACAGAAAGACTGACAATGCAGCTAGGTGTCCTCTAGATGTAAAAGATTCATAAAATTTTATATGAGGCATAGATTTTGCCTTGAATTAACTTCACCTACAGGATTGCTAAAGCTACGGATAGAAACATGTAACACCTAAGCAACTCGGGATTTTCCAACGTGAGGATTCGTGAAGGATGTTTGCAGATATAGAACACTACATGGAATAAACTTGATTTTATGCTTCTACTTACATATTAATTATAATTCAACTATAGCATAATTAGAGAACCTCAATACAAGGTTTTATAAAAACATCAATTGCATAAACAATAAGTGTTGGGCTTTTGAGGATTTTTCTAGAATTTACTTAAAATGCTTGTCTCAGTTCTTGTCTCTTGATTTTATTTGAGCATAGTTTCTATTGTAATGACTGATTCATTATTTGTCATAAGTTGAAATGAAGCTGGTTTCGTCAGCAATGCTGCTTCATTCCATTATAAATTTTTATGGAAAAAATTTCTTGAGGGCTTTAGATACTGAAGTTAGTTGGATTTTTCAAACAAGGGAGAAGGTTAAACAAAATTGCTATCACAGGAAGTTGAAAGTTATTTGTGTTTTTTTGGGGGGTAGGCATGAAAATTAGATTAGAATCCCATTAAATTGATATGCTGCATTCTTTAGAGGTCCAAATTGATAAAATTTAAATATTTAGTGTTTCAATCTTCAAAGCAATGGTACAATGGTATTAGAATGAAACTATTACATGAATATAAGACTCAAGTTCTGAACAAACATCAAGTTATTTACTGACCATACCAAATTAACCTTTTACTAAAAAAAAAGTGCAACTATATTGTGGAAATGGAAATAGGTTTTAAATCACTAAAAATTTGGAAACATTAGAAATATGAGACAAAATAATTTAAACATACAAAAACAGAAATATTTCTATGTAATATCCTATGACATCAGTAAGAAAGAAGGTGTTAGCTGATTATTTGCTGAGTGTGAAAACCTTTTATGCTATCCATCACTACTGACTGTCCCTTATTTTCATTTCAACTATGATTTTTTCTTCCATTGCCATCATATTCTCCTCTTCTACATTTGAAACATATATTTATCTTGTTATTGTTGTAGTATTTTTCTTTCTCCATTATATTGCTTTCCTCTTGAATCTATCAATCAGTATGTTCACTGTGCAATATCATATGTGTGTTTATGTGTGTATGAAAATTCCCATAGATTTTATTAGAGGCGATGTCATAAGTAATGCTTGATTATGTGGTGACTTGTTCATATTTTTAACAAAATCTATATTTGATGGAAATGCAAAGATTTCAGTTAAGAAGTGATTGTATTAGTCACATTCCTGTTGCTGGTACAGAATAGCTGACAGGCAACACATCAACAGGCCCCAAGATAGAAACAATATGGCAGAAGGCTATGATGGAAGAAGATTCTTAACACCTGTTTGTAAGGAAGAAGAAGAACAGATCAATATGTCATTTCTAGTCATGCTCCTAGTAATCCACCTCCAGTCAGGCCACAGCTACCAACAGTCCATTTGTTTAGCTACTAAGTTCATCATTGGATGATTCACTGCTGAGCCTAGTGCTCCCATGATCTAATCACTTTTCAAACACATGAAACTTTTGGGGAATATTGCAGATTTAAATCCAAACATTCTTTGTCTAATCCCCAAAAGATTCATGTCCATGCTATTATGCATAATACAATTTAGTCTATCTCTGTGAGTTACCAAATCTTAACAATTTCTGCATTGCTAGAAGTCCAACTCCAAAGCCTCCTTTGAGACTCAAGGCAAATTCTTGCTATGTGACGCTACCAAAACAAAAAAAATTAAACATTTCCAACATACAATGGCTCAGGTTTAACATTTTTATTCCAAAAATGAGAAATAGGATACAAAGAAATTAGACCAAAGAAATGCCAAACTCCAGTAGGGCAAACATTAAGTCTTGAGGCTCCATGTCCAGTACCTTGGGTAGGTTGTGGTGAGATGTGAGCTCCAATGGGGTTGGGTAATTTTTTCCTTAAAGCATTGTTGGTTGCAGCCCACATGGTGTCTACTTTTGACTGACTTACTCACTATCAAAGCTTTTTCAGCAGATGTCCCATGTTCCCGGCATGTCTAACATCTTGGAATGTCCATTAACTCGCAGGGCACTCTCACAGCTTTATGGCTTTTCCTATCGGTGGCACACTCACTGGCCTCCCAACCTTCCTTTGAAATCTGAGTGGAAGTCTTTATGACCACACAACTGTTATATTCTGGATACTTGTAATACTAGCATCATGAGGATGAGGCAAAAATCTGCCACCTGAGCAGCAGCCAGACCACTTACACCATAGCTGTAGTGGTGTCTGAATGCATGAATGGCTAAGCCCTGTGAAGTGACTTCTTGGGAACCAGTTCTATATGTGGCTCTTCTTAAGCAGGGACCCTGAGAGATGTCTTCTCAAATGACATATTTACACTTCTGTATCTTCAATGCTGGGATGGATTACTTCCTGATTACTGTGATGCCTTCAAGCCATTTTTTCCATTGTTCTATGAAAAAAATATTTTTTTTAATGTTAATTCTTTCAACAGTCAAGTTCATGCTCCCAACTTTTCAGGTGCTGCTTTTCTGGCTGTGCTTTAAATTGTTCAGTTCACTCAATTTGGCTTTTGCACCTGCTTCTCACTACCAAAGGTGCCAGGAGTACCCACACCATTGAGTGCATGTTGGACTGCCTGGACATTTTCTTTGCTAATTAGTTATCCTATCATCTTTAAATTCAACCTCACAATAAATATTAACTCTACAACTAAATAACTCTAATGCAGTTTCTACTACAGTTCTTAATCTGATGTGAAACCTTCTGACACTACTCTTTACTGTCAACATTTCTATTATCTTCTGATCATCCAAGTTTTGACCAACATCTCCTATCAAGCTCAGTTTACAACATTCTAGGCTTCTCTACCTTCCATCTCCAAATCTTTAGATAATCCTCCCATAAATCAGTTTCAAATATTTCTAAACAATAAATGTTTCTAAAACTCAATTAGAGTAATAATCCCACTCATACCAATATCTGTATCAGTCACTTTCCTATCCTTGGTGCAAAATACCCAACACCTACAACTAAAAGAAGAGGTTTATTTTGAATCACAGTTTCAGTCCATGATGGACTGTCTTCAAGGTAGAAACAAAATAGCAGAGGGTTAATGTGGAAGAAATGTGCTCCACTCATGGCAGGTTGGGAACAGAGAGAGAAAGGAACAGCCAAGGATGAGAATACAACCTTCTAGGTCATGTTCCCATGACCCAGCTAGATCCAGGTCTTACCTCCTAAGAGCACTTTTAGCTACTGGAATCATTAATGGTGTGGTCACTAATGAATACAGCAGTCCTTCAGTCGCATCACGTTCCAAACACATGAAACTTTGGGGAACATTTTAGATACAAACCATAATAATGGTAGAATAAAAACAAATAATTTTCATTCCTTTTATCTACACTCTAGGATTACCTCAATCTGTCCATAGATCTCGTACTAACTATTCATGCTGTCAATACAAGAAATCATAAATTTTCATATCATCAATTTCAGAAAGTCAGAAGTTTCCAGATTTTTAGACTTGGGAACCACCTGGAGCCTGAATTTTTAATTTTTTTTTAAAATAGAGATTGTTATGGTCTATTTCTAAAACAGCTTTGGTCAAAAGTGCTCCTGAGTTTGTGATGTTTATCCATCATGAAGACCATTGAAGAGGAGTGCTTCCTCAGCAAGTAGACTGAAATAAGAAAATTTTCTCAAATTCACAACCCTCTTCATAATGATAACAGAAATATTTTTAAAAGACATAAAAATTGAAGAAATATTGTTTATGCACAAGTATTTCAAATGTTCAAAAGTCTGTGTGTGATATCCTTAAAGCCTCAACAGTATAGGCAAAAAATTGTTAAACAATAGCCTCAACTTTGAGGAGGAAAAGGAGATGGCATACATACAGAACCTATTATAGTATCTCATAGAACGGGGAGTCAAATTATAGTTGTGGTCAATTAATTATGGTTCACCAGTTATTTCTGCTGCCAGATTGGTTTTTTTCCAGGTCTATCCACCATTGTTTTTCTTGTTTATCCCACTTTGGGTGGGAGTCCTTTTTGACATAACACACACAGATATCTTTTTATTTACTTTGTGTGTTTTATAGATTTTAGGAGAGATTTCAATATTTAAAATAATGAGACATGTTTATGCTACTGAATTACACTTTGATGAAAGTGACAATATCAAATTTGCTTCTTCTACCAAGTAAAATTGCTTGATTCTGATGTGGGATTCAGAGAAAGCCTCAAAATAGGAGGAATGCTTGATTCTTTGCTGGAGAATTGTGAAGTCTTAACTGAAGACATTTCCCAGATAAAAGAACTCTAGTTACCCTTCAGATACTAAGCCTACACGGCATAAAGTATGGAAAGAATGAAATATATTACTTATTGCCCGATGCTGGGGGAAGGGGGTACATCTTTGGACTGTTTTGATTTTTTAAAGTAGCATTACTTCTGACTTTCAAAATGCAGAAAAACAAATCAGAAATTAAGTACTAAAGGAACTCTAAAATTCTCTGAGTTCTAATCAAGTGAAAAAAAAAATACTCCGAGTAAAAAAGAAAAAGCTATTTCAAAAAAAAAAAAAAAAAGGTCGAGTATGTTTTACCCCTCTTTCATCTTCCTGTGATTTACAAGTACAACAAATGTTAAGATATTCACTAGACCATTCTGAAAATTAAATAAGAGTAAGGGAAAAAAGTAGGACAATCAAAACTGAAATAATGACACATAAAGAAATGAGTTAGCTACCTTTTTTCCTGGATGAGCTTCTAAGGCAGTCTAAGCTCAAAAGTGTGAAGATGGGGATGTGTCCTCAGAAGAAAATAGAGAGCTAGGAAAGAGATTCCTTGTACCGTGGAGCTCCTTTCAGTCTTCTGTCCCTGCTTAATGCATGCTTTACAAAATTGTTTCCGGTGTTGGGAATCACAGCAGAAATGGGATGAAGTGGTAGCAGGATGCTGTCTCTTTCACCACATTGGCCAATGAAGATCCAGTCACAGGACGTGTGCAACAGTACTTGAAAGTTAAACCTCTACCTTTCTAGTAAGAACACCATGAAAAATCAAAGAGCTCAGGAAGCACACAAATACACGGTAAGTCATGAAAAGAATGGAACCAGAGGAAAATATTTTTTGAACTTGCATACAAAGCTGTATCGTCACCTGTAAGGTGTACTTCGTGTGAAGCTGAGAGGATTTGAAATAGCAAAGGCTTTGAGATGTGAACCTCAAAATAGACCAACAATGTCCCAGATTGACCCGTGGGTGATAAATGTATGAAGTAGAACAGAATAGTAATGCAAAGTCTTTGAAAACTAAACTGATATTGGAGCCACATCCTACAGAAGGTAGGTCAGGACTTGAAGTAAAAATCTGTGCATTTTATCTGATAACATAGAAATGAAAATGATGCAAAGTCAACATTCACCAGAAGATTTTAACAGGAAAAAGCATCCTAATGTAATATTCAAAATGTCCAGGATTTGATCGAAAATCTCATGACACATGCAAACTGGAAAAACATAAATTAATCTTACTTATGAGATCTTTTCAAATTATTCAAGAATCAGAGCAACTCTGTATGTATGGATTAAAATATATGTGTGTAAAAATGTATGCTGTAAACTATATACAGTGTTAGACATATGCATATTGTTTTCAAATTAACCCATTTAAATTAAATTAAAAATTTATTCACATGAGAAAATTATCATTTAAATTAGATATTGAAATAATAATTATTTTTTAAACACCACATATTTTTCTAAATCTTTTTAACTTAATTTTGCAAAGGTATATTAGGATCTGGATAGTGCTATATATGTTTTCTCTTTCTTTTTTTTTCTCTGTTTGCTTTTTTTCAGTAAACTCTTTATTGAAATAAAATTACAGCACCTAAATTGTGTTAAACATTTTATATGAAAAAATGTAATACACATATGTTTTGAAAATTAACCCAAGGCTGAGGCAGGAGGATCGTTGTGAGTTCAAAACCAGCCTGGGCCTCAAAGTGAGTTCACCACCAGCCTGAACTGCATAGTGAGGCCCTGTTTCAAAAGATAGGGCTGGGAATTTAGCTCAGTGGCCTAAGCACCTGACTGGCAGATGCAAGATTGTGAGTTCAATCCTCAGTACAAAAAAAAAATTAACTATTTATAATGGAAAGCAAAATCTTCTACTGTATGCAACTTTATCCTTATTGTAATTCTCTATTCAACACATTTTGTTCTTCCTATTTCACCTTATACTGTTTAAATTTCATAAATAAAATGCTCTTATGGTAATCATTTTAGGAAAATGTTATTTATTATCCAATGATCATATTATATAATAATTAGAAATATTATCCTTACAAATTCCTCATCTTTTCAATATAGCATACCACTGATTTTAATTAATCCACTGATTATTTTTCATATTTTCATTCTTATATTGTTCTACTAACACTCCTGGACTCAGTCTTTATGCCAACCTTTCACATGAAAACTTTTGGCGTCCCTATATTTAACCTCAGTTTCTCTTCTATCTAAGTAATTTGTAATTATTTCTTTTTCCTAGGATTCATAGCTATATTTACAAAAATATAAAATTGAACTTTGTATCAAAAATGGGTTTTGTTTTGCAAGCTTAAAATGAATATGCAACTATTGTTCTTGGAATCTTTAATAGTAAGAGGAAGAATGTTCAATTAATATCCATAAGAAATTAGATTTTATGATTATATTCTCTTCTTGAATTGAAAAATAATGAAAAAAATCAGTTATTCTTATCTTTTAAGTAGATACTTAAATGCTGTTTGGATAATAATAATGAGCCTTATAATCTTATGTAAAACTGATTTCAGGAATCAGAAATTTGCATTATAGTTCAGGGCAATAGATAGTACAGTTACAGAAAATGTATAGATATTCTTATGAAGTAACAGTTTAGACTGCTATGAAATGTGTGCTTCTCATAGGGTCTCCAGATAAAATACAAGATGTTCAGCAAAATCTGAATCTTGAATAACTAATAAATACTATTTTTGTGTAAGCCTATCCCATGCAATATATAGGGCATACTTGTCCCAAAACGTACTTGTAGTTTATTTGAAATTCAGTTTTATCCAAGAATTTTTCCAGGGAAATCTAGCAGCCCTAAATCTTCAGATCATCAGTATTAACAGCATCCAGGGATTTGATAGAAATGTAGAATCTCTAGTCCACTTCAGGTTCACTAAATGAAAATTTGTTAGCTTGACAAGGTATGTAAGGTATTTCAGGATTCATTCTGACATAAAAAATTGAGAAATATCTACGAAGGATTTCTTAGAGAAACTCAACAACAATAGGGGAGAGAACAGAACACTAGGAAAATTGAAGTCTCTGGCTCCTGCAGTTTTAGCAAACTTTCAACACTGACCAACTCTTAGTATCAGTAACATGAAATCCTTCACTAAAGACTCAACACTTGAGTTCCTATTATCCAATATGTCATGTCCAGCATTCGACAAAAAATTACAAAGCATGTCAACAGGCAAGGAAATTATTATCCAGACACAAAACAAGACCAAATAATATGTGATACAAATGTTATAATTGTGATAAAAGTAATGTAAAATGACTATGATTAACGTTTTAAGAACTCTAATGAGAAAAGCACACAACGTGAAATACAAACCAGCAATGAAGGAGGCAAAACAAGATAGCTAGGCTGGCTGTATGTACATGAAGTTTGAGAAACACCAGTCTAGAATATAGTAGGCAAATAAATTTCACACAGGCTTCAGTCATCTCATCTAATATCTCTCTCAAGGCAGGTATCCACTTGACTTATCCTTAAGTGTACTGTTCAAAGCAGGTTTTAATCCTGAGTCAGGAAGTCACCACTCACTGAATATTTTCCATCTTAGATTAGAGAGAGAGGAAAAAAAGAGACTTTTTTCTGGATGACATCCAAAGGAAATGCAACCTAATGTATTTATTTAATGTAGTTTCTGATATTTTTAGTTAGCTCTTATGCTTCCTAATGGCAGTAGCAAATAGTGACTGGGGTTATTTATGTGTGAGAACAGTTTTAAGTTCTGTACAGTATGAAAGAATGCTAAAACTGCCTTATAGCAGTGCTGAAAAATCCTAATTTAGAGTAATCATTGGATTCTAGAAGCACAAGTTTCTAGTATCTTAAAACTATGTACAAAATTACATTCATATTTTAAAAGTAGAAGGCAAATTAGCAGTGATAAATTTTTAGTAGTCTCAGAATTTAATTCTCCCCATGTTCGTATCATCGCCATCCTCTGATGGTGCCTTCTGTGTAAGAAAGCAAGTGAAAATTCATGATCAGAAACTCAGGAATTCTCATTCCCAGTTTTCAGATGAGCAAATTGAAATTCCAAGAGTTAAAGTAACATACTACGGGTTATATGAGCATATCTGAAATTATATTCAAATGAAGTATCATGAATTAATGAGTGAATGAATAAATAAATGCATGAGCGTTTTGAGCTGAAATGTATTTGAATATAAACTAGAATATTTTAAAATAACACCTTATGAAACTATACGGAATAAGCAGCATAAAAATTTGTATTTAGGATCCAAAGCATTGTATGCTTAAAAATAGCACTTTGCTCTTCCTATAATAGATATTCTTAAACAATTAGAATAATTTCTGATAATTGGAAAAATAATAAAGTCCTTTGAAAGTCAAACAAGTTACAAGCTAAAAAAATAAAAATACAAAATGTGCTCTTCAGCTATACCCATCTAAAGTGCATTGTGCAAAAAGTAAATTTTGCAATGAGGCAATCTCCTTAGGAAATGCTACTATAAACCCAATTTTCGTTTAGGAGAATTTTCACCATTTTAAATCTCATTTTCTTTTATTTTTTCTAAATTTTTTTATAATATAACTCAGGAGATTGGTGACAAAAACAACATAACGAATTTCCAGGCTGCATAATTTATGACTGCATACTCATAGCAACAGTTTTAACCTCCACTCGTATTTACATTTGCCCTCTATTTCCCAGATTCAAATGGTCTTTCTAAGGAGATTGGTTTCATGCAGAGACAGGATGGTAATCAGAAATTTCTATCTTACTCACAATAAATCAGAGTGATTTCTGTCCACATTTGTGGTCACCATTGAAACAAATTGTACCTCTCACTGAGAGATGCATGTGAGCTATTAACTGCTTGAGTTTTGATTTCCAATAAAGATATCTTTTCAATCTGTTTAATGTTTCTATAAAAAGGGTGTGGTTTCCTGGCACATTAGGACATTTTAACAGCTAATGTCTTGGCTGATTCATCAAACTATGCATTAGATATCATAATTATAGAAACTTTGTGTAATACAGAAAAGAAAAAATAAGAAAAATGATAACAAAAGTATATATTTTATTGAATTTTAAAAAACTGAACTGCCAAAAAAAACCACCTTGAAATTCAAACTTTTACTGAATCAAATCAAATTATTTAGATTCCTCCTCATCGTGTTAAAGAGACTAGAGTCACGTGACGGAATTGCAGCAGAAATTCTATCAGCAATAGCAAAAGATGCATAAATTACTTGAAATTTTGAGTTAGAAGAAATTGGTATTCAGAAGAACCAGGCAGCACAGACAGCCCATTATACATTTACTCACACAACTGACTCAGTCACAGCTTCTGGCTTAAATGCTTTCATTAGAAAAGAGCAATGGATAGGTGTCTGGATGGAGCAATTGTTACAAAGTGGACAAAAGAATTTACAGGGACCTTCAAAACACAGAAAGTTTTACTTTTCTGTAGAGAACCTGTGGGCAAGTTACCAAAAAAGCACACCCTGCACATTACAGGGGTGTAGTTAAGTGTAAGCTGTACTTTGGTATGCTGGAAAACAAAATTCAAATATGCTCATAGCATGGAACACATTGGAAACTCTCAGTATTTCTTAGCACTATTTAGTAGAATGTTGATGAGTGCTCCTTATGAATGTATTTTGTTACTAGGAATTGATCCAGCTCTGCTTGATTTTCATCTAAAAGTACTTTTTTATTTTTCTTCAGCAGTGTGACATTTCAATATGTAATGTAGACAAAGATATGCAAGGAAAAATCAGATTATAAGATGAAGAGGAAGAAGGAAAATTAGAGGAAATGTGTTCATTGGTCTACATTATGATAAAATAGCTAATACATTCTGAGTTCAACTCATCAATACAGCCAGGCAGTTTCAGGTATAACAAACAAAGTAAAAGCATATTTTCCCATAAATTCTTTAGTCATTGTATAGGTATAGCCTTTCCAGCAGGTAGAATTTAATGACAGCAAGTCATGAATTGATTGTTATTTTTCAGCTTTATGCTTATTGCTTTGCCTCTTTACTTACCCTTACAACTAAAACAAAGATGTAGACTCCAGAAGAGTTCATTTGGAACCCTACTAGAGGGCAGATTGGAGAGTGCTAAAAGTTTACATTGTCGAATTAAGTGTAGTCAAAGCGAGTGCTGAACTCATGATCAAATCGTGTAGTAAAAATAAATTACAAGGATAATGCTGAGTCTTCATTTATTCACTGATATTTTCAGCAGATATTTTTTGAAATCAAAACTCAAGCAGTTAATAACTGACATGCATCTCTCAGTGAGAGGTGCAATTACCAGATTTCATAACAGTGAATAAGACTGAACAAGGCAAACTCTCTAAAGATTAACATTAGACTGGTGATTGATGTGAGGCAACTTTTAAAACCTTGATTTCTGGGCTCTATTTCTGTACTACTGAGTCAACATCTACAGCCTTGGCTTTCTCAACCTTCATATAATCAGACTTTCCTTATTGTTTTAATCAAAGTTTGAGAAGCACTAGCCCAATCAGGTTGACACTGCAAAACTGACAACTCCAACATAATATCTTGCACTAAAGCCCAATTCTTTTAATCAACTCTACTTGCAACTTTTATTATATCAGTCACGTACATTTTATTTGGATGGATCCAGGTTTTATTTTTCTAAGCAAATAGTTCGTATGTATAAATCTACATGTAAAACTTGACTTATCAAAACTCATTTTAAATAAAATTCAAGAAAATAACAGTTCATAGTTGCATAATATGGAAATTATTCAACATCAGTTAGTTTCTAGAACTTTCTTATTACCCCAGAAATTTTCCTCTTTTTTCTTTCTCTGGTTTGAATCTTTGACCATAAGTGGCAATAATTTAAGGTCCTAGGAGTTCACTAGATTCCCAGAAGGGAAGGAGAAAGAGAGAGTAAAAAGGTACAAAGGTATTTGATGAAATAATGGTTTCAAATTTCTTAAATTTGATTAACTGAAGAGATAAACTGATAGAAGAATCTGAGCAAATTCTACATGGAAAAAGCCCTAAAGAAATCCATGCCAAAGCTTACAATGAAAGTTGTGAAAAAATCAAATTTTTGGAAGTCATCACAGTGAAATTGCATAGTTCCTATAGAGGGAGACAGATTTGAATATTTTCTTATCCAAAATCATGGAAATCAAAAAGAATTCCATAGCATTTTTCAAATGGTGAAAGAAAAATATTGCCAACCATTGATTTGATGTCCAGAGGAGTTAC
>RJWM01009750.1:0-66575 GCA_004363535.1 Dasyprocta punctata | reverse complement strand
AGAACCGGTGTTCCGAGTGGCGGCAGCTGCTCAGTTTCTCAGTTCCTGGACCCCAGTGGCAGCTCGGTCATGAGCATAGCTGATGTTTGGGGGTCTTCTGTGGCCTTGCCGTGAAGGAGCTGCCTGAACACCAGGATGCGCATGTCTGGACTGATTTGCTGCTATGACGTGAACTCCCGTGTCTGCGAGCGACATTTCTGTGGTGCTTGTGGCCACCCGTCGCACTTGTGCCATGACCAATGTGGCTCGTGAGTTTCTTGGGGTGAAGGACCACAAGAGGATGAGAAAAATAAAGAAGAAACAAAGCTGGGGTCAGGTGGAGCCCTTATCCTCCTGATGGGAGGAAAGGAACTGCTCAACCACTGTAACAGGTTTATCCATATACTCCCAAGGAGGATGTTAATTTCAACCCCACTTCCTAGTGGCTTGTTTGCCTGGCTGGCCTGGGCCCCTTGCCTTCTTGGTGCTGGGACAGCTTGTTTATGTGGCTTGTTTTGAGCTGTCTGTGTTTTCAGGGCTGGTCTTGCTTTCGCCCCACACAAATCTCCAGCTTCAGCAGCTCCCTACAAGAGACACTTCAGTGGTGCTTGTAGCCACCTGTCCCGCTTACCCCCGAGGAGGGCAGGTTGTGTTAGGGTGCAGAGGTGCAGTGAGGAGCCTCAGACACACACGGCTGTCTCCTCAGGCTACAGTGCTGCCCGCAGGTGCGCCGTGCTCCCCACACAAGCTCTTCACACTCAGGTCCTGCCTGGGGCTCTCCCGCCGTGCCTCTGTGTGCTGTGTGTCTCCACTTCCTGGGTGGGTCTGATGCGTCCCCAAGACCAGCCCAGCCCCCAGCACGCTGCCAGGGCTGCTGTGTGCCCACTGTTCCATCGTGGGGGAGCTCAGTTGGTGGGCTCTCTTTCCAGGACTGTCCCGCTGTGCTTGGGGCCCGTGTCTTTCCCCGGTCCAGTCCTGGCCCGGTGTCTGATTCCCCAGGGAGGCCTGGGTGCATCTGGGTTCCAGGGCCGCCGAGCTGTGGAATTCTTGCTGCTGGCGCTGATACCACCTGCAGCCCCAGTCAGCAGGTCATGGCGCGGGTGTGGGGTGCACT
Source organism: Dasyprocta punctata (assembly GCA_004363535.1). Taxonomy (NCBI): domain Eukaryota; kingdom Metazoa; phylum Chordata; class Mammalia; order Rodentia; family Dasyproctidae; genus Dasyprocta; species Dasyprocta punctata. The sequence goes on along the minus strand of RJWM01009750.1, from coordinate 65,482 downwards.
GGGCTGTGGCGGGTGCCACTGTCCCGAGGGCTGTGTTCCAGTGCTTGCCCTGTGGGGCCTGCGTGCCTGCCATCACTCTGGCAAGCAGCTGTGGCCCCTGGGGACCTTGCAGCCGCCCAGCGCTGGCAGACGCAAACTCAAGGCCCCCTTGGCATTGCAGGTCAAGCACTCCACCCAGAGCCTCTTCGAGTACATGAAGGGCATTCAGCAGGACCCCCAGGCCCTGGGCAGCTTCAGCAGGACCCTGCTGCAGGTCTTCGAGGACAACCTCCTCAATGACAGGTAGGCTGGGAACGGTGGCGTGTGGGGCTGTCACCATCTTCTCTCTGGGGTTCCCCATGCAGCAGGACAGGACCAGGCCCGGCTTGCACAGTGTTGCACCTGGGCCATGCCTGCTTCCCCCTTTCTTCCCTCCTGCCCTCAGGCCCCCTCCATGCCCTGACAACAGAGTAGCCTGAGCTGTGCGCCAGGCCCATGCAACGGGGTTCTGGTTGCAGGAAGGCTCTGGGCCCGAGAACAGAGGTCACTCTGTGCGGTGTCCCGGAGGCCTCCTCAGTCACCTCATATGGGCCCTGTGTCTGCCTGCCCCTTCCCACATCCCTGTGCACTCTGGGAGGTGGCGTGGAGTCTCATGTGCGTTTTCTCCCTGCAGGGTGTCTGTGTCGCTGCTGAAGATGCTGGATCAGATGCTGGCTAACGGGTGCTTGGACATCTTCACCAGGGAGGAGAAGTGAGGCCCCCTGCCCATCCCGTTGGCTTCTGCCCGCGTAGCTTGCACTTTAGAGAAACAGTGCCCAGACCTGGGACTCAAAACCCAGAACACCCTTCCTTCCAGTGAGCTTGGGCTCAGTGACACACGCAGTGGCCTGGGTGGCCGCCCTGGGCGCAGGTAGGGTGACCTGAGAGGTGAGGGTCCCGCCAGCTGGCTGTCACCACAGCTGCCCTGGAGCCTGAGTCGTGGTGAGGGCCGGGTGGCTGTGTGGGTAGGACGGCAGGGCCGGAGTGGTCCGTGTCCACCACGGACAGACGAGACTTGTCCTCCTGCGTGAGGAGTCCCCACCACCAGGGGACATGCTGCTTCTGTCCCCTCAGGGTGCTGCGCTGGCCCGGTGAGTGATGCTGTTGCGACTGTCATTCCCTTGCTGCTCTGAATGCCTGCTGGCTTCCCCCAGGTGTAGACCGTCCTGCATTTGGGGCACTGGAGACCTGGGGACAGAGTCTGGCCTTTCCAATACTGCTTTTACCTCTCGGGGAACCCGGGGCCGGATCTCGGGTTGACGTTCTCCCACTGCCGAGGTCTCTGCTTGCTGCTGCTTCCTCTCTGAGCTTTTCTTCCTGGCTCTGGGGAGTAGCTGGGCTTTCCTGTCCTCTCCGGGGTTCTTTTCCCTGGCCACAGGGCATCTTGACTCTCCCGGCTAACCAGGACTCGGCCCCTTGCACCTCAGGGCACTGGGCCCGGCTGCCTCCTGTGCAGCCTTCGTCCCGCGTGCTGCCGAGTTCATGGTTTCAGGCAGGAGGGTGGGTCCCAGCTTTGCTGAGTGCCGTTTTGAATCTTAACCTTGAAGTTACCCTTTTAATGGGTACTGCACATCACTGTGGCTCCAACTGCCCCAGGAAAGTTGTGCCAGCAGTCACCCCCGGTGCGTTGTGCTGTCGTTGTGTTCATGCTGCGTGTGTAGCCTGCTGAGTGTCCCCCTGGAGTGTACGTGTGTTTCAAAATGACTACAAGATGGTGGAAAAATCTCTTGCTGTGATACAGCTTTTTAAAAATTTTATAGTTGTGAGTTTTTGCTTTATGGATTTTAAAGCTGTAGTTTTGGCACATACAAGGTCAGGGTCGACTCAGTATTGAACGAGCCTTTCCATTTCCACAGGTGCTTTTTGCTTACACTGTTTGTCTTCTGTTGCTTCTGGTAACTTTGAACTTACACTTTTTTTCTTTGACCTTCCATATTTCATGTATTGTACAGGGGAGCCTCAATTCATGAGTGTTTGCAAATTGTTTGCAAACAAAAACATTGAAGCATTTGGCAACATTTTGTTTTTATTTGTGAATTCCGCATTGGGTGACAAACATGGCAGTGGCCATCTCTCCCATATGAGCATGAATGTGGCCGTCTTTTCCAGAATCGTGGGAAGAATTAAGCTCGTGTATTTGGGTACCGAGAACCAAGTTCGTGGCACCTTAGTTCATGAACTCGATTCGTTTCATGATTCTGGTCACAAACCAAGTGGGACACGAACCAAATCAAATTTGGTGGTTCGGGTCAATGTTGGCATCATGAGGAAATCTGATTTGGTTCTCATGCAGTCTGGTTTGCAACTGGAACCATGGAGCGAACCATGTTTGTGAACCATGGCACCACTGTATTTACTTTTTGAAGTAAAATACAGACTATTAATAGTCTGTAGTTTTGTAAAAGTTCAACCTGATTATTTTAACTGGGTCCTTTAATCTATTTCATTTAATCTTGGTTTGAATTTTTTATTTTTCTGAGACAGGGCCTGGCCCTCCAGCCTAGGCTGGCCCCGGCTTTACTGTCTTCCAGCCGCAGTCTCCGAAGCGCCAGGGTCACAGCTGTGCGCCTGTGTCTGGCAGCTGAATCTGCCACAGGACGACGATATCTCCCCGGGTTTTGTATTCCCTACCTCCCCCAACTGTCGCCATCACTTTGATTACCAGAACCATTTTTCTTACTCCATTTTCCTCATATATTTTTGGGAGACTTTGTGCTTTTTTATGTTCTCTTAATGGTTATCCTAGTGTTTCATCCTTCTCAGACTGCACCGAGGACGGAGCGTGTGAGTCTGGCTTCCTTTGCATTCACTGTGAAGTCAGCATCATTCTGACTCGCCGCACCTGCAGCGTGGTCTCTCTCATTATGTCCTGCACTTAGGGCCCTCATCTCCTCTCCCTCCCACTCCCTCTCTGGGAACCCTGAGTGCTCTCAGTGGTTCATCTGAAGCACAGGATTCTAGGTGCTTCTCCACTGTGCATCCCCGGCTCTGGCCCCAGACCTCCCTGAACCCTCCACTGTGCCGCTGTCTTGCTGTCTTGCATCTCGCTGCTGCTCTTCAGCTCTGCATCTTCAGAGCTGCCTTCTTCTCGCCCTATTACCCTCCACCTGCCTCCAGCTGCTGACTCTCAGGATGTTTCCGTTTCTGAACCCCTGCTGCACTCACTTGCGGAGGCCTTGGTTTTGGTGTGCAGGTTTGCACCTCTTGTGCAGCCCCACCTCTGCCATGTGTGTGGTGCATAACCGGGACATTTGTGGAACTGCGTGTCTGTGCGAGGTGAGGCCTGGGTGGGGACCGTGTCTTGTGGTGCTTGGCTGCAGCCCTTTGGGGAGGGCAGGGGCACCCGTCCCCACCTCTCCTGACAGCACCTTCAGCTGGGTGTTGACAGATCCGGCCTTGGCCACCTCTCCTGGAATCCACGGGCCCAGCGCAGCGCCAGCCCCAGGAAGCACCCACTCACCCCTGCAGTTGGTGGTGGTGGTGTCTGCTGCAGCTACTGCTGCATGAACCCTCACTGGGGTCCGGTGAAAAGGGGAACCTGGGGCAGGACTGGCAGGAGAGGGGGCAAGTGGCCACTGGCCCTTCTGGACACTGCCTTGAGTGAGATGCAGCAGGGGAGGGGGCGCGAGGCCAGGCTGCGCTCTTCCTGCCTGGCTCTGGCCTTCGTGAGACAGAGAACAGGTTGCAGCCAGTGTGGCCGGGGCCTCTGGAGCGTGGCTGAGACCCTGGCTGGGACCTGTCGGACAGACTCACAGTGCTGGGCTCAGCACGTGCTGGTGTGGGTGGAGATGACTGCGGCTAGGCTTTGAAGTCCTGACAGAGCTTTGGGGTGTACGTGGCTGGGGCCAGAGCCCAGGGAAACTGAGCACGGTCCCGGGGGAAGCTGTGGATGGCTGTGCCTTTGCGTGGGCTTGGGACTGGAGTGACCATGGCCCTCAACAGCTTGACAGTTGGAGGGAGCCAGGTTGGGAGGGTCCCACGTGAGTGGCAGTGGGGACCTGGGCCCAGGGCAGCCAGCTGTCCTAGGCCAGCCCTGGAGCACTGCAGGCAGCTCGAGGCTCCCTGGGGCAGGTGTGGGTATCCTACTCTAACCAGGTCGTATGTTCTTGCTCACAGCTGTGACATTCTCCGCTTCTCTTGGGATCTGTCACCGGGGTACTGTGACTGTGCCAGGGCCGGCCTGCCTCATGTCGGGGAAAATCATGGCTAGCGTTGGCTTTGAGTGAGGCAGCCAGGCATCTGTTCTCCACTGCACCTGCAGGGCGTCAGGGAGCCAGTCTCTGCCTCCTGCCCAGCGTGCCCTGCTGGGCCCCTGGGTGCCAAAATGCGACCCCTCACCAGTGCTGTGTGCACCCCCTGGAAGCTGCGCCTGAGAATGCCGTTTTCCTTACAGCCACCCCTTCTGCGTGAAGTTACTTGCACTCTGTAAGGAAGAGATCAAGAAGTCAAAAGACATCCAGAAACTTCGGTCCAGCATTGCAGTGTGAGTTTTAAGTGGCCTGGCCTGGGCTGCACAGGAGGGCTCTGTAAGTGCCTGGGTCTCATGTCTGTCTGCGGCAGTCCTGACAAGAGGTGAGGCCACTGGGCAGACACCTCCACTGCGCCATAGGCCGAGGTGGGGGGACATGTCAACTGGGGCACCTTGCAGCGCTGGGCTGTCCGAGGCATCCACACACCCTGAGTCCTGTGCTGCGTGCCTCCATCTCGCTGCTGGTCTTGGGAGCCCTGGGGCACGGCCTGGCTGGCCTCATGTCCCCGGCTCGTCCCTGTAGGCTCTGCGGCATGGTGCAGTTCTGTGGCGACGTGAGGAGGAAAGTGCTCCTGCAGCTGATGCTCCTCCTCTGCCATCCATTCCCCGTGGTGAGTGCTGGCCCCGTAGACAGAGGCCATTGAAGGCGGTGCACGCGGCTGGGACTCGAAGCGGGCTGGGGAGTGGCTGGAGTGAGGGGTGCGCTGTGGGTGCGCCCAGGCTGGGTTCAGGACCTCAGGACAGTCCCACTGAGGGGAGGCAGCCTCCACCAGAGCCCAGCTCCTGTCGTGGGGAGATTGCCAGGGCCTCCCTTTCCCTCTGGCTGGGAGGACTTTGGTACATGGCCCCGGTGACCTTAAGATGTGAGAGTGACTTTCAGAATGCAGCAGCTCTCAGGTTGGGTGGCTGAACCCGCAGCCCAGCCTTCCTGGACCACTGAGGATACAGATTCCTGGGATGGGGAAAAGCGGCGGCGGCTTCCTGGGTGACGGGTGGGCCTCCTCTCCTGACTGGCACCCTGCCAGGCCAGCCTGTTCTGCTCTGGGCCTGAGGTCAGCTCTCCCCTCTTTGGGCTCACCATGAGCCCCCAGGCTCCCTGACTGTGCTGTCCTTGCCCAGATCCGGAAGGCCACAGCGAGCCAGGTGTACGAGATGGTGCTCACCTACAGTGGCGTGCTGGGCGCCAACGTCCTGGACGATGTCATGACTGTACTCAGTGACACGGCCTGGTAAGTGTGGACCTGAGCACCTGCCCCTCCTGCTGAGTCGGAGGGTGGGTGGCTCAAGCCCTCTGAGGGAAGAAGGGGACCCCTCAACCCTAGCCAGCTCAGCTCTGCCCTTCACTGCCTCTCCTGGGGACCAGCAGGGCTGGGGCTTTAGGCCGAAGGGTTTTCTTCAGGTGCAGCTCCTTGGAAGGTACAGGGCAGGGAGCCTGGGTCCCAGCATTGGAGGCAGGTGACACCCCCAATCTGAGACTGTCATGCATCTGGGTGCTGGTGACCGTGCCTGACCCTGTGACATTGGGTGTCAGAAGTCAGGGAAGTGGCGGATCCTGTCTAGTGACAGTGGGCCTCAGCCACACAGCTGTGACCCCGCCACACGGCCTCTCCCCAGCTCTGACGGAGCTGGGCCACCCCAGCCCTTCCCCTCAGCCAGACAGGGAAGTGCAGCCCACAGTGTGGCTTCCAGGTGTCTGGGCTGAGGGCCTGGGGACAGTAGCAAAGTGACGACCATCTCACCGCAGGAGGCTGGGATACAGGTGCCGTACACATGCACACCGGCATACAAAAGTGCACACATTCACACACCAACAGGATCCATGCGCACACTCGAGTACACACATGTTCCCCCACAGGCACCAGCAGCCAAGCCGAGGACAGGGTCGAGGTGGGCTGGGCCCTGTCCTACTCCCACCCCTGCCCCTGAGCAGCCTGACTCGCCACCCCGACATCTGGTACTGAGCCACCACATGAGTTAGCAGGTGTTTTCAGGGTTTTAAAGACGTGGAGTCAGGACAGAAAGAGTGACTGGATACACTGCCTTCGCTCGTTTTCTGTTTAAAGTTTCCAAGAATGGAACACTAACTATCACACAGCTTGCTCAGGGTTTTGCCACAGCATTGCCAAATTTTCGGCTTTAGGGAGAACAATAAATAACTGAATTCACCGACAGCTTGGAAACCCCTGGCAATGGGCAGTGCCCCACTCCAGTGGTGTCCATGGCTCGAGGCTCAGCCGGCACCTGTTTCGGGACAGGGTGTCTCCCCGGCTTCCCCCACTGCGGCCTGGGAGCCATGCGGGGCTCGGGGCTCACAGCTGCTCCTCCTGTGCAGGGATGCTGAGCTCCCCGTCGTCAGAGAGCAGCGGAACCGCTTGTGTGACCTCCTTGGTGTGCCCAGGCCCCAGCTGGTCCCCAAGGTAATGCCTGTGCCCCCCAAGTGTCACGGGCCCTCATTTTCCACTCATCTTGGGTGGCAGTATGTCTTCAGACACAGTGTCTTACTTTCTTGTCACTAGACTGGTTGTATCTGACACCTGCAAATCTAAGGAGAAGAGGTGTTTTGGCTCACAGTTTGTAGAGGCAGAGGAGAAACAGCTCCTGGCAGGGCTGCAGGGCGGCAGGGGGAAGGAGGGAGACAGAGCTTCCAGGCCACACCCCCATGACTCGCCTCCTCCCACCGGGCTGCACCTCATCGTCACTGTCAGCTGTAAGCTCAGCAGCTGACCAGTGAGGACTGTCACGCCTAGCGAGCCAGTCCCTCCCCAAAGCCGGCCTGTGAGCACACAAGGCTCTGGTGGTGGTGGTGGGGATGTGGACAGAAACCGTAACACTGTGCTTTCTTGGGGCACAGCCCACGCCTGACTGGCTCATGGCCATGTGACCTGGGCCTGCCTCTCATGGGCCACGGTGTGGGTGGGCCTGTTGTACTCTGCCCGGCCTGGCACAGGTCTACTTCTGGGAGGACCTGCGCTGCCCCTGGCCCCTCAGACAGAATCTCCTGCCCATCTCCTCATTGGGCACCCCGTGTACCTGTTGAATGGAGCCCTTCTGCAGCCTGTGTCTCTGATGCCATGGTGCTTCAAGCACTGCTCCTTCCTGTCAGCGGGGTCTCCGTGCCTAGGGATATGTGGCTTTGTGCCCTCCGGGTGCCTTCCGTCCTGTACACAGGACGCGGACTCACAAGTCTCCCTGGTGGTTTGCTGTGTCTTTCAGGGAGGCCGCATGGCAGGGACAGGGCTTCCTTGTGAAAGCTTTGGTTTCCTTTTCCCCCTGGCTTCCCTGAGGCCTGGGGGCTGGGGGCTGCTAAGTGCCAGGCCTGCCTAGCGCCCCGGGCTGTGCCTGAGGCCTTACCTTTCTGGCTTGTGTTTATCGAGGTTTTACATTAAACCAGGAAAGGAAACATCCCCACAGAACAAGGCGGCTGGCCGGGGGAGGAGGGCTGGGCACCTGCCCACGGTCATTTCTACCTGAGGTCTCGCCCCTGCGCTGCACTCGCTGTGTGTGCTGAGCCAGGGCTCAGCCTCTGCCTGCTGCCTGGCCCTGGTCAGCGTTCTTCCCTACTGCAGGGCCTGTCCCCTTCCGTCCCCCTATTCTCTCCGTGCCTGGTGGTGGAGTTGGGCTTCTGCTCAGCGCTCTCAGCAGGCTCTTCTGGCTACCGCTGCCCAGACCGGCTCGCCAGGGCTCCTGCTCTGCGCCCCCCAAGTTTATTCAGCAGGGGTGCTCGACCACCTGGTGCTGCCGGGTCCTCTCCTCCTCCTCACTCCCAAGGTGCAGCATCACGACAGGGACAGGGCTGAGGCCTGGGCGGCAGGAGCCGTAACCAGCTGCCCAACCCTCTGTCTCTCCACAGCCTGGTGCCCATTGAGCTGGTCACGGGGCCAGCTGTTGTCACACCTGCCCAGCAGGGATGTCCCGTACCCGATGCTGCTGACCAGCCGCACCAGAGCCCGGGGTCCACGCTGATGTCTACAGAGGGACGTGCCTCTCGTGCACGTGTGTTTGCTGTTACCTCACCTAAATGTGCTCCCCATAAAATCGTATTCCAAACAGCTCCCTGTGTCTGTGGACCCATGACGGGACTGACTAGGGGGACTATGGGGGCTGGAGCTGGGGGATGGCGGCCTCTGTGGCCTGGTGAGGCCAGGGGTTATGCCCTCTGTGCTGCACCGCCAAGTCCTTTGAGTTTTAAGCTATGGCTAGTAGTTCTCGGGCGAGAATTTTTGTTATAAAATTTTTGGCAGTGTAGGGGCAGCCGTCCTCCCCTGGACTGGTCATGGTGCAGGAGTGCTGGCAGCGGGGCAGCCCCTCAGTACCCCGGAGTGGAGCTGAAAGGGGCTGCTGAGGCCTCAGGCCGGTGTGACAGCCTCGTGCTTCTTGGACCAGGGTGTGCGGGCAGCTGGGCCGCACGTGCCACGGAGCGCAGGGCCCAGCCCAAGTCTTAAGTCCTGGGTTTCATTTGCACACAGAGTGACTGACAAGGTGTGTGGCCCCGGCCAGGTCCAACAGGAGGCCTTGGGGAAGCTGTGCCTCTGCCAAGATGCACGTTTGCCAGCAGGGGCAGCAACACACCCCCCCAGAGCAGAGTGGGCAGGACCCTCACTAAAGCACACAGACCTGGAACAGCAGGATAACGCACGACAGGGGACACGACCAGAGGACCAGAGGGACTGCTACCTGGGCTTCAGAGCACAGGGATCTGAAATGTCCAAGGGCAGAAACTCGGGATTAGAAACAAAAGGGCAGCGAGGGCTGGACAGCCAGTCGGGCGGGCAGGGCCAGCAGATGGGAGAAGCCACCATGGAGACCGCAGAGCCAGGAGCTGCCCAGGACATGCCGGCCCATGGGCTGCGAGGCACACAGCAGGCGCCTGCGGCTGAGGAGGAGGAGTTGGCCCCTAAGGGCAGTGCCGGGAGGGACAGCAGTTGCCTCGCAGTGGCGCCAGCCTGACACTGCCAACTTTCTGGTCTTGGCACGTGTAGATGGCTGCGGCGCGGTCATTGGCATCCCTGTGGCCTGCTGTGACACGCTGGTGTCTCCTGGGTGCTCTCCCCAGCTGAGAGTCCTGCTCTGGTGCAGAGGCTCCAGGCAGGCAGGGCTTACGGGGACCATCCTGGAAGGAGGGGTGCAGAGCAGCGTGCAGGAGCTGGAGCATGGTCACATCTACAGAAAGGGCGTGGCCAGCAGAGTATTTCTGAGCACACAGAGGCCCACGAAACGCACAGCAGTAGCAGGACAGCATCGCGGGGCAGGATGGGGCTCTCCGTGGCCTGGTGGGGCCGTGTGGTCCTGTGGGCCACAGGGTGAAGTACGCAGCTGCGGCAGCCTGCTGGTGCCGCGAGGTGTGTCCTGCAGTACGGGGTGAGCAGCCCACTACCAAAGAACAGAAAGGAACAGCAGCAGGAGCTGCAGAAATGACCGTTAGACGTAAGCACACTGAGCACGGAGTCCAGCGATGGGACAGAATCGCCCGCCTGTGCGCCCCCTACCCCACCCCCAGGAGCTGGCACCTCCGCGGTGAGTGGCAGGCAGGGGGCCGTGGGAGACAGACAGCAAGGTGATGGGCCCTGTGGCCCGAGCTCACAGTGTGCCAGTGCCACACGTGGGAACTCTCGGCCACCCAGTGTGTGCCACTGAAGCCACACGGCTGGGTACGCAGCTAGGAGGATGTGTTAGTAGGAGAAACGTCAGTGGATCTGTTGACCATACAGAACCAAACTGGTAACACACTCTTGCTTCAGATCACACAGTTTAAAGTTTATATTGAGAGCTATAAAATCCTTGGTGAGCACCAGTGAGGTCTGGGAGCCACGCCACACACGAGGCATGCAAGTGTGCTGGAGACGGGGGAGCTCGGAGCTGCTCTTGGGGCAGGCATGGTCCCGGTGCCGTGTGGGCCAAGAAGGCCCTGCATGTCCATGGCCACGTGGCTCAGCTGAAGTGAAGGAAGTCCTGGCCCTCGAGGAGCTGCAGTGACCGCAGGTTGTCCTCGAACTCGCCCCCCGTGAGGTCCTGTGGGGAAGCAGTGTGTCTGGCTGGGCCTGGCTCCATGCTCCAGGGCCCTGCAGGACCTGCGGTGGGGCTGGGGTGCGGGCTCTGCCTGTGCCCACTGTTGGGGGCTCACTGAACTCCGCTGCTGCAGGTGTGGACTCCACGGGAGTCGCCAGCCCACGCTGTGGGTCAGCAGGCTGTGCTGCTCTGCCTGCCGCACCAGCCCCCGTGGGGGTTAGCAATGGCTGCCCCTGCAGCATCCCATGCTGCAGCTGGGCAAGGGGTGTGACCTTGGGGCCCCAAACATGAGCCCAGGGGGACTCGGATCTGGTGATGGGGTGGAGGCCACAGGACCCCCTCGCCTGCTCAGGCAGTGAGGAGCGCATTGGCAGCCCCACACCAGGACTTCGGCACAGGGCCACTGGGGCCCTGACAGCTCCACCACCAGAACCAGTCATAGCTGTCCTGCGTGCTGAGGACATGGTCAGCATCCCTGACAGTGCTGGCTCATGTGCGTCACTCTGCAGCCCTGCTTGGGGGGCACTGCTGGGCCCAGGGTGCTGCCGTAGACCCCAGGCAGGTGCCCGCTTAAGACATGGACTGGATGATCACAACCTCACGTCCCATGCCGCGGGCCCGTCCCAGGTCCGAGCCTAGACCGGGGCATAGAGTAGCACTCACCAGCTTCACGCAGATGACGAAGGGCGGCTGGGCGGCTCGGAAGTGCAGGATGGGAACCCGTGGCTTGGGCCTTTCCTGGAGGGCACAGCACCAGCCACACAGGTCACACGGGCTCCGAGAAGAGAAGGTGCCCCCTCCACCTTACTGCCAGGCTCACAGGGCTGGGATTGGGGTGTTCCCTGTGGGAGGGGCCCTGCCACTGCCCTGCCTTGGCCCACACACCTGGGTGTCCTCGTGACAGTAGAAGCCTTTCTTGATCTTGTTCTCATCGACATCGCAGAAGGCGACCACCTGGGGGCCGAGCACAGCCAGGGTCAGGCGGGATGGGGCTGCAGGGCTGGGTCAGGGCCAGCGTGGGCATCAGGGCCTGAGGGGGATACCTGCCTTGCGCTGGCTGGCAGTGGTCAGGCTGCGGTACAGCCTGCGCCCCTGCTTGCCTGCATTCCAGATGGTGAAGGCTGCCCAGCGGGGCAGGGCCTGCTCCTCCAGGAAGCAGACGCGGTGGGCCCAAATGGTCATCCTGCAGTGAGAAGGGGCAGTTGGTGGGCTCATCTGCCCTCACAGCCCAACATGAGGGCCCCGGCTATGCACAGACCTGATGCCACCTCAGCCTGCCTGGCAGGCAGGGTGGGGTGGGATCCTGGCTGGAGACCCCACTCCCTGGGCCCCAGTGAGATGCAGGCCTAAGGAAGGGGCCTGGTGCCTGAAGGGAGGCCTTCCTCAGGTCAGCATGACCAGGGCACAGGAGGGGTCGGTTGCTGGCTCCAAGCCTGCATGTGGAGGGCAGTGACAGTCAGATGGGGCGGCCTCAAAGCCATCTGGTTGCAGAACGGATACCTGGGGCTCCCTATGGACCCTCCCACCTCTCCCTGCCCCATCTCCCCCAGGTGCCCAGCGCCCCCACCCAAGGCAGTGTCTTTGTATTGCAGGGGCTGAGGAGGAGGGGCCCAGACACAACTGCTGGGCAGTTCTTGGTGCCCACCTTGGGGTGGGTGTGGCCTGCCTGGCGTTTTCTGCCCCTCTGTTTCCTTAGTTGTGCCAAGATGGGTAGTTTGAGAGGGGGAGCCTTAGGTGCCAACCCCGCTGGAGCCAACTAGCTAGCACCTCTCTCCTAGGAGGCACAACAGCACACCTCAGCCTGCATGGACCAGCCCTGGGCGTCCCCAGAGTGACCGCCTCACCACTCAGTTGAGACAGGCAGGGGCCCCTTTGCGTAGCAGCAGACCTGCCAGACATGTACCCCTTTGCCCTTCCAGAGGTGACCCAGGAAGCAGAACCTGCCACTCGGGTCCTGAGCAGTGGGGACGTTGGCCCAGCCCTGGAGGCCTGAGGACATGGGCAGCGTGTCCGAGCCTGGCTGGGCACTGGGAGTGTGTGAGAGACAACTTGAGCGGGTCCCCTTGAATGCAGAACAATTGCTGCAACATTGATTATATTGAGAATTATTTCCTTATGTTGATGTATACAGAGCTGACTATGGTATTTCCTTCTCTCTTCAATTGGCTCTAAGCATTGCAAATAAGGCTAGCTGAGGTACTGATATGTAATCTCTAAAGCCATCTGACAGTGTCCTGTTTCCTCCCATAGTGATCTCTGTAAAACATAGGCACAGTGGGATGGCAGAGCCAGTGAGCTCCAGGAATGTCGACTGGGTATGAGCTTCAAGAAAGAGGCTGTGAGTCCCCAGGGCATAAAAGTTTACATATCAGAAGTAGGTACTGGTATGTAGTCTTTAAAGCCATCAGACAATGTCTTGTTTCCTCCCATAGTTATCTTTGTAAAATATATAACGCACAGCGGGATGGTAGAGCCAGTGAGCTCCAGGAATGTCCACTGGGGATAAGCCTAGACAAAGAGGCTATGAGTTCCCAGGGCATAAAGTTTGCATATCAGAAACTGAAGCAGCAGCCTCCTAAAACAATTCAATTGCTATCTTGATTGGGTTGTGCAAATTGATCCCCTTGCATATCTTCATCTGCATTTTGCAGAGACACCTTTCTCACTACCTTGCCAGCCAGCTCAAGTTACTCACGTAGTTCCCACAATCCTCACTGTCACTCATCCTCAAGCCACCCATCTTGCTTCACTAGTTAATAAATTCTGGGAGAGGCCTAGGATCAAGGCCTTTGTCCACATGTCCTCAGGAGGATTGGACTCAGGACCCCTTGGCTACCCTTAACCTTGAATATGTCTCAGTGTCTTTACTCTTGCCGTGGGTTGCATTGGAGGTGGTAGATTGGAATTAACTTGCTGGGATTCCAATAACGTCTCAAAGGAATTATAAATATAATTTCTTGGATTGTGAGGAAGACTAGAGAAAGGATTACAGTACTTGGATTACTGTACTCAATATCTGGGGCTACAGTAGGAGTGGACACAAGGGCCCGGGCTGACACCACATCCCAACAGGCCGGAACCCAGTTCCTGGGCAGCCCACATGGGGTTGTGACAGCCGCTGGTCCTCAAACCTGTCCAGAGACCACCTGTCTTCAGCTGTCCTGTGGTCAGCTGTCCTGTGGTGACCGTCCAGCCTGGGTCACAGGGAGATGCCAGTGCCGGCTGGGTCTGTGTGCAGGAAGTGGGTGCATGCACTTCTGATGGGACCTGGGAGAGCGCACGGCTCCCCAGGCCCGTGGCTGAGATTATAGCCCCTCACCTGTGCCGTGCTGCTGCTCACAGCACAGAGCCCTAAATCCAGCCCAGAAACTCACATTAGCTCATGTGTTTTGTGTTGTGGGTGGCAATGCCTTACGCTGCAGGAACAGCAGGGTTCTACAGAGGCCACTTCCTGGATGGGCGCAGGCAGGTGTGGGCCTGAGTGGGGTAGCCCCAGCTGGCCTGGGGGGTGTTGGCTATGGTCACCCCTGGGGCGGGCCTGCTAGTATGCGGGAGGCCATACCGTTACGTCCACTGGGTAGTGGCAGCGGGGACAGGGTGGTGGCAAGCCCACAGCATTTTATCACCCACTTAGGCAAGGAAAAACATTTTAATTAAGGTATAAATTACACGCGTGGGTCTGCAGAGTGCCCCTCACTGTGTCCCCACCTGCTCTGCACAGAGTGAGCTGTGTGCACGGGGCTGCCCTCCCATCGGTCACCCCATCACCTCGCCTATAACCTCAGACAAGGTGTGGGTTGCACTCCAGATGCTCTGGGCGTGTGCGTGTGCGTGCACGTGCGCGTGCGGCGCAGGGTGAACCCAGGCCCTGCCCGCCCTGGTTCCTCGTGGTGCGAGGCTGAGTGGCAAGGGGCCGGGGCTGCCTGCTGCCCCAGGAGGGCAGCAGGGATTCGGTGATAGGGACGAGCCGGGCAGCCTCCAGAGAGGTGCCTTCACCCTGCGGCCACATCCTGCCCATCATGGGCTCTGCTCTCTGCACACTGCTCCAACCCTGAGGATGGACACGTCCTCACTCGCTACGGGACCGCATGCTGCTCCGTGCACTGCCGCGTCTAGCCCGGTGTTTCACCGTGCTGTCTTTCTTGCTGGGTTGCCGGAGCTATGTACGGTATATTCTCCTCCTAGCCTTTTACTAAATACATGGATCATCCTCTCCCAACTCATTTTCTTAATGGCATCCGTTTAATGTTTGAGAGTAAACAGTCTCACTATGTTGCCCAAACTGGCCCTTTGGGTGCCTGGGCTCAAGCAATCCTCTTGTCTCAGCTTCCTCCCAGCCTCCCTTGTGGCTGGACCACATGTGGCTTAGCATCAGTTTGTTTCAGCAGTCTTGCGGATTCTGGTGGTCCACTTCATACCAGCTGAATTAAATCAGCATGGTGCTGCGTGTAAATGGCCCATCTGAGGACAGTTGCCAGCATAAAAGGAGATGTGGAGAGAAAGAGTTGTATTGTGGGTTCTCCTAAGTGTTGTCGTTTGGAGCTGTTGGTTCTCCTGGAGGAGCTTTTCACGTTGGCTTCCCTGATAGGAATTCAGCCATTATCGTTGGAGGAGCTCGGGACCTCATCACTAAGATTGGCTACAATTCACTTTGCGGGAGCTCTGCTCCTCATATAGAGTATCGCTTCCTGGCTCCGGAGAGGAAGATGTGTGCTGTTTAATCTCCAGCAGAAGGTTGTCATGCTGGCTTCCTGACATGTACTTGGTTGTTCTCATCATTGGAGGATCTCGGGACCTCACTGTCGCTGAGGATGGCTATTTTTCAGGGGAGCTCTGGTCCTTATTTTGAGTATAACTTCTCAGCTCCAGTGTAGAACCCTCAAACTACTAGCACAGCTGCTTCACCCTGCTGGCACAAACTTTCTAGTTTCCACTGCTGACCTTTGGGCCTTCCCAGCACAGATCTGTAAAACAGACTGGCATGAGTCCTTATCATTGGCTCTTAGACCTCCAGTTGGACTTGTGGGAGGCATGGTCATGGGCTGTAGGTCTTAAACTGGACTCATGCAGGACATTGCTGTGGGATCCAGGCCCTCAGCTGGATATTCTATGTTTTTAGTGTTGTGGACAGGTTTACTGCACTTTCCTTTTGTGTGTGTGTGTGTGTGTGTGTGTGTTTTACTTAATTTTTATTTGGCAATTTTTAAAAAATTTATTTAAGAGAAAAATAGACACAGAAAAGAAAAACAAAAAGCAAAAGAGACAAACAACAAACCCAAAATAATAACAGTATAGGTTTTCAAAACAAGATGATAGGAATTTAATAATGGTTGTAATAGTACCTATTGTTACCTTCAAAAGGGCTGCTTAGATTACTAGATGTATACATGTAAAATTGATCTAATCATGAGTATTAACTGTTCTTTTCAAAGAACTAATAGAATTAGTAGTATAGTCATCTTAGCTATCTTATGTATATATGTATACAAATTTATGTCTTTTTCCTTCCTTCTTTCCTCTTTTCCCCTATCCCAGTTACTTTTCCTCTTTGAGCAGTTTCTAACCCTTACACAATATTTATTGTAGATTTTTTATTGTATTTGCTCTTTCAGTTTCTTGCACTAGGGAGACAATACAGTATTTACACGTGAGTTCAATTTATTTCACTTACGAGTATGGTCTCAAGTCACGTCCATTTACTTATAAGAGCCTCGATGCAATCTTTCTTTATAGCTGAGTAGTACTCCAGTGTATAAAAATACCACATCTTTTTTATCCATTCCTTGATTGATGGGCACTTGAGTTGTTTCCAAGATTTGGCTATTACAAATTGTGCTGCTATAAACATGGGTGCACATGTATCACTGTGGTATGATATTTTCAGTTCTTCTGGGAAAATGCCCAGAAGCAGGACAGTTGGGTCAAATGGAATCTCTAATTCTAGCTTCTTGAGGAATCTCCACACTGATTTCCATAGTGGTTACAACAGCCTATACTCCCACCAACAGTGAAGAAGTGTTCCTTTTTCCCCACAGCCCCTCCAACATTTGTTATTGGTTGGTTTCTTGATCTTGGCCATTCTTTCTGGAGTGAGATGGAATCTCAGTATTGTTTTAATTTGCATTTCTCTAACGACCAATGATGCTGAACATTTTTTCATATATTTATTTGCCATTTGTATTTCTTCAGCTGAGAAGTCTGTATTCATCTCAGATGCCCATTTTTAGATTGGGTCTTCAAATTTTGGGGGCCTGATATATTTTTAGTTCTTTATATGTTCTAGATAGAAGCCCTTTGTCTGAGGGGCAGTTGGTTAAGATATTTGCCCAGCTCGTGGGTTTTCTTTTCACTCTCTCGGAGATTTCTTTTGACAAGCAAAAACTTTTTAACACGAGATCCCAATTGTTGATTCTGGGAAGTATTTCCCGTGCAGTTTGATTTTTGTTCATGAACTCTCTGCCTACCCCTATGTCATCAAGATTTGTACCTACTTTGTCTTCCAGCAGATTTAGTGTTTCTGGTTTAATATTTCGATCTTTGATCCACTTTGACTTTAGTGTATTTAACTGTGGGTGACCATCATGAAATAATAATATAAATTCTGCGTCCTGTGTGTAATTGTTCTCTGCAACCCCTGACTACACAGGTCCTTGTGGTAGGTTTGCCTTCTACCACTGAGGTATGTCCGCAGCCAGTGGTGTCTTTTCTGAGCAAAAGCCTTGATTTTGCTGAAGTCCAGCTGTTTCAGTGCTGAGTGACGGTGTCCGCTGACCTGACCCGAGCTCCTCTATGGTTTCTCTAGCTCTTTGTAGTTCTGCTGCCTCGACCTCTAAGGTCCTCCTTGACCTCGCTCTTCTGTTGGGTGAGATGGGCTTTGAGCCAGCTGTTCCACAGGACGTCTGGTTCGGTCTGTGAGAACATCTTCCTCCTCCTTGGTCACCTCGCACCTCCCACCTCTGGGCTCTCCCTTCCCACAGACGCTTGCCTTTGGGCGGCCTCACAACCAACAATAGCTCATCACTGTGAGCCATTGGTTTTGTTCTTTTCATGAAGACTTAGGCCATTCCTGGTCTTTTGCATTTCCATGGGGATTTTAGAATTGATAATGTGTCTGGAGAGGGGCTGTGGATGCTTGTGTGATTGTCAGAGTGGAGCAGGCTGCATAGAGAGGCTGTCTCCCCACGGAGCAGGACGTCCCGTGTCTGTCAGTGGTCTGCTTAGGCCACTCCAGGGCTGCAGGGCGGCAGCTCGGAAGGGATGCATGTATGTGCCTGCCTCACCTCGGTGGCTGTGCGGTGTCACTGGTCCAGCGGCTGAGGTGGCCACAGAGCTGCACATGACTTCCTGGAGCTGGACAGATGGGAGCTGCCATGCCTGAGGGAGTGCGGCTGGGGAGCCATGCTGTGGCTGTGCTGGCACCCGAGGTGACCCTGTCGCCTGAGTCTCATCCAGCAGAGGACAGAGGCTGGCGATGGAGTGTGAGACGTGGTTGGAACTCACGGACACAACCACCACCTCTGGACAAACCCAGAACCTTCTGACCTGGACCCAGGGTGGTCTTCTGTGTGTACTGAGAACCAAAACAGAGTAAAAAGGACAGTCTCACCTTGATCGAGTTCCAAAATGAAGGCAAGGTCTTGAACAAGATGCAGGTCTGGGGTAAGGATGTTTCTATGGATCTGGGAGGCCTGCGGGGCCAAGGCCCACCTCCCATGTGGCCACTCAGCCTGCTTTGGGCCCACAGCACATGCTTCCAGGGGTTTGTCCTGGTCCTCCACACCCACAGCACACAGCTTCCAGATGCTGTGCCAGAGCCCTTTCTGTCCAGCCCTCGACGCTGCGCGGCACTGCTCCTCCATCTCCCCCTCTCCTTTGCTGCCAGGACTGCAGCGCCCGAGTCCTCACTGCTCTCCCTCTACTGCTCACGCGAGCTCTGCCTGATTTGCAGTCACGTGCAGAGGGTATGCACGATACACATGCGTAGGGTTCCCAACCCTTGCTGAGATGCCCCGGGGGAGAAAGCAGGTCTGCCACTGCCTGTAGCGCCCACTCCCTTGGGAGGAGGGGTTCCCACCATGGCTGCCCACCCCTCACAGTAGCGTCCTGACACCAGCCTTCTGGGACACGCTGTGCGCTCCCTGCCCCAACCACCTACTTACTCGAGGACAGAGTGTGTGGCGGCATGCGGATGGTAGCGGTAGAGCAGCAGGCTCTGGTCCACCCGCACAACCCCGCCACCCTTCCTGAGGTGCTCGTAGAAGAAAAGCAGGTCCTCAGGCACGCCCTGCACAAGGAGAGACGCTGGCTGCCGTGGGGGCTTCCGCCGTAGACCAGCCCATGGAGAGCACAGTGGAGTGCGGTCTGAGGACAGGGAAGGCCTCTGCTGCGACCCCTGGGTGGGGTGGGGTGTTAACAGCAAGGAGGCCAGGGCGCCTGGAGGTCAGAGGCTCAGAAACAGCATCTGGATGAGGCTGCATGGTCTCATGGTGGCAGCAGGGGGCGACATTGAGTCAGGACCGGGACCTTGACCAGGCACAAGGCCTCTGTTGAGCTCTTCCCAGCTTGTCAGGGCCAGCAGGGTCAATGCTCCCTCGGGTGGAGGCTGCGGTCTCCCCACAGCACTATGGAGCCCTGTGCCCTGCGCCAACAAGGCCCAGTGTGACCCCCTCCAATGTCAGTCTCCCTCCACAGCTGGGAATGGGGATGGGAAATTCAATAACCCAGTCCAAAGTAGGGGATGAATCCCAAAGCAGGGCTGGAGACCAGTGCTCAGCTCAGGTGGCAGGGGAGACTTGTGGGTGCAGCACTTCCCAGGCAAAGATGCAGCTCCCTGCAGGGGATGCCAACCCAGGGGTCCTTGTCCCTGGGGGCCAGTGGAGATGCCATGGGACACTGGCGGCCACAGGGTTCCTCCATCTCCCTGGGCTGCCCCAGCCATGGCGTGGCCTGCACCTCCCAGGTCCTGTGCTCCCCACAAGCAGGTTCCGGCAGCGCGAGGTTACCTGTGCTTTCCTGCAAACAGCGCCTGCCCAGGGAGGCCAGCTGGAGCCTTTGCAGGCCAGGCACCCCAGGGCCAGGGCAGCTCATGGCACTTACCTGCCCTCCCTCATCGAACAGGCCCACATGGGAGAACCAGGCCCGGGAACAGAACCAGGTGGGCATGATCACGGTGGGGCCATGTGAGGTGAACACCTGTAAGCAGAAGCACCAGCCCTATTAGCAGGAGGGAGGTGTCGTCCCAGCAGCCTGCAGCGAGTGCCCCAGCACATCATTCAGGACGACACATGCATTCCACGTCCCTTCCCTGCAGTGGTGTCACAAGCACCTGGCCTGGCCCTGGGGCTGATGGGGAGGGCAGTGGCAGCCCCAGCCCCCTCCAGGTCCCTGCCCCAGCTGGTGCTCGTCACTGGGCGTGACTGGGCCCCTCAGTGTGAGAACGAACCACGCCTGAGACTGCAGTGGCATGGAGCCACAGGCAGCCACAAGGAACTTATGGACAGATACCTAGAGACAAAAAGTGTCAGAACATCCAAGAGAGGAAAACCAAACTATTGCTAGCAAGTGAGAGGCTGAAAGAGGCTGGGCAGCTTCCCTGGTGGACTCTGCCAAATGCTTGAGGCACTAACACAATTCCCCAGAAATGCTTTCAAAAAGCAGGAGTGAGGAACACAACCTGCCGCTTCCTGGAGGCCAGCGTTACCTTGATCCACAAGCCAAGCCAAAGTAGCATGAGAAAATGCCACGCCAGTGTCCTTCATACAGATGCCAAAGTCTGTGCAAAACACTAGCAAAACAAGTCATCACAGGAAGTGGATCATATGCCATGACTAGTGGGATTTAGTGGGTCACTGTGGAAAACAAGCAGAGTGATACACCCTGTTAACAGAATAAACGACAAAAACTAGTCAATCATCTCAGCAGATACAGAGAAGCATTTGACACAATCCAGCACCCTCTCATGACAAAACCACAGCCTAGGAACAGAAGGGCATGTCCTTAACCTGACAGGAGGCAAGACCCAACACCTGGAGGTTATGCTCAGAGTGGAGCTACTGGCAGCTGCCCCAGGGCAGGAATGAGACACAGACTGCCGCTCTGGCCCCTCCACTCAGCCTTGTGAACAGACTTTCTAGGCAGAGCAGCTGGCTGAGAAAAAGAAACAGTACCCAGCTTGAAAAGGATGAGGTGAAACACCTCTGTCCACAGATGACATCACCCCTAAGTAGGCAGTCACACACACACACACACACACACACACACACACACAATCCAGGCTAATATGTAAGTTCAGCAAAGCTGGGCATGAAGATCCATATACAAAACTGAACTGGATTCTATACACTGGGAAGAAACACCCAAAAATGAAATTTAAAAAAACACCCACAGTTACAACAGCATACAAAACACTTAGAATAAATTCAAGAGTGCAAGATTTACTGGATGACTCAGTAATTGAGATGCAATACTACCTTACTGAGCTATAGATTCAACATAACCTATCAAAATGCCAGCTGCTTATGTTGGATCAGAGAGGATCCAACCAGAAGACAACTAGCCTGCCTTCCTGGTGAGCGGCGTGAGTGGCGCAGACTCCAGGAGGAGAAAGATCCATGCCTCCTGAGAACCCACCATGTTGGGTCAGGGAAGATCCAACCAGAAGACAACCAGCCTGCTTCCTGGTGAGTGGCACAAGCAGCACAGACTCCAGGAAGAGAAAGATCTGTGCCTCCCAAGAACCCGCCATGTTAGGTCAGGGAGGATCCAACCAGAAGACAACTAGTCTGCTTTCCTGGTGAGTGGCACAAGCGGTGTGGACTCCAGGAAGAGAAAGATCTGTGCCTCCTGTGCGCCTACTGGTGTGTGGGCTGAGAATCAAGATGACCCCCCCCCGCCCCCGCCATAAGCAACCTGCTGGTTCAGAGGACCAGCTAAGTTGATGGCAACTAAGGCACATAAAGTAACTAAATGCTTGTATTGTTCGGTTGATTTTGCAGGCCTGGGGCCAGCAGTCTGAGCATCTCTTAGGAGGATGACAGTATGAAATGTAGCAAATATGGGGGATTCCCTTCTGTCTTGTCTTTGAGGCCCAATATTGTTCTCATTGTTTTGCTTTATTTTGATTAATTTTTTTGTTTTATTCAATATTCTGTTTTGATTCGTTTTATTCTGTTTTGTTTTTGGTTTGATTTTACTATACCTGATGGAATGGTTAACTATTGTGAAGATAACAAGATATACTATAGTAGCTATTGTTTTCCTAGAATCTTGCTTTGAAGTTCTATACCAGTTCTACTGCTTTGTTTTGATTGACTCTGTTCTGTTTTGTTGGATTTTACTCTCTTTAAAATAAAATTTAAAAATGTATAAACAAACATCGATATATTCTCATGATAGAATATTATTCAGCAATAAAAAGAAAAGTATTGATACACACAACATCATGGATGGATCTTTTAAAACATACTGAGTGAATAAACCTTTTCATGAAAGAGTTAAAAAAAAATCCCAGCTGCTTTCTGGGGGGCAGAAAATTGTAAAAATGATCCTAAAACTTGAAGGGAAGTGCAAAGGATCTCAAATAGCCAAAGCCATCTTGAAAAAGAGCTAAGCTGGAGTCACACTTCCTGTTTCTAAAACAGCTCCAAGCAGCAGGAAGCACATGGCACTGGCATCAGGATGGCTGCAGCCTGGAAAGAATCAGAACTGAGAGTCTGAAGATACATCCAGATGTTTATGATTCACTGACCTTTCACCAGGACAGCAAGACAACTCAATGGAGGGAACAAAGTCTTTTCAACAAATAATGCTGAACAACACGCTAAAGCATAGAGTTGGGCTCTTATCCCTGACCTCATAAAAAATGAAAAAATGAACTCGTGGGTGACCAAGGGCCTGAATGCAGGAGCTCAAACTGTAAGAGTCTTAGGAGAAAATGGATATAAACTGTCGTGAACTTGGGTTAGGCAAAGGCTTCTTAGACTACCCCAAAAGCATGAGCAACTACTGTGTAGATAACAGACACAAATGGGACATAATCAAAGCTCAAGTTCTGTTTCAAAAGACACTATTAAGGAAGTGAAAAACCCACAGGAAGGAAGAAAATACTTACAGATCACACCCTGTACAAGGGCCTTATATCTCAAATGTGCGGGGTATACTTACAGCTCAACATGGAAAAGAGAAACCACCCAGTTTTTAAAGAAGCCAGTTGAGGCAGGCCATGTGTGGCATGGTTCTGTTTCTGTGGAAAGTACTGGACAGGCAACTCAGAGACAGAGAGTGGCTTAGTGTCTGCCTGGGGACAGGACCTGGGGAGATGGGTGATGACTGTTAAAGGCCTGAAGTTTCTCTTTGGGGTGATGGAAATGCTTGAGTGAGACAGTGACGGTGGTTGCACAGTGTTGTAAGTGTCCTAAAAGCATCAGCCGCATACTTACAAGGGTGAATTTTATGGTCTCTGAGTTTGATCTCAGTATCGATGTTACTGAAAGCACTGCACACACACTGACTGCCAGCTAACCCACTGCCATGCGGACTTGTCTTCATATTTTTCTGTACTTAATTTCTCAAACAAGGCAAGCTAGTTCCACCTTGAGGGAATATTTTTTATGGAAAAATATGTGAGAACCTATATAATACACAATTATATTTCTGCCTTCAATGCAGAAGATACGTTTACAAAAATGAAAGCCACAATATTTTATCAGTTCACTCATTTTCTTAAAATATTCTCTGGTTACAGAGTAATACAGTATCACTGACAAAAAATATAGAATATTGTACACAGAAAAAACTATAGGCACTCCCAATGAACCCCCAGTTACAGAGTTGCTGAACTGCTGTGTTCCAGGCATGCGTGGACTGTGGGCGTCGTGCCCAGGCCACCCGCTGCAGCGTGCTTCCTCAGGCCCAGCCATGGGTGACACGGTGGGGCCCTGGGTAGGCCCTCCCGTGCCTGTTCTTCCTGACCTCCAGCTGCTGCCTCTCCAGGGACCTCTTCTGATCTGAGGACTTCCCGCTTTCTAGTATGTGTGGTTCTATTTGCTGGCGCCTGTGTGGCCACACAGCCTTCTGGGCTCTGAGTGACCAGACCAGAGCTGTGCCTCTTGACTCAGCCAGAGGACAGCCCTGTGACAGGCCTGACGCTGCTGTGGGCTGGCCAGGCTGGCTGGAGGTGCGGGTGGTGGCCTAAGAAGCAACTGCACGCTGCCCAGGCTGCTGCAGGGCCTTTCCTGGGCGCCACTGGAGCACAGCGCCTTGCAGTGCCCGCAGGCTAAGGGAAGCTTGAGGACGTGAACACCATGGGCCTGTGTGGGCTCTGCATGTGGCGCCAGACACCCAGCCATGCACCTTCTCTGAGCAGTGCACATTCTTAGGAACCTCTGGGTAACTGCTGAGGCTCCTGGACCAGGACAGGCCCTCTAGGCTCTGACACGTGAGAGCCTCTGGGTCGGGGTCATTTTCTGCATGCTGAAAGGGACACTGAGGAGAAGCCCTGACTGTGCCCCAGCAGCTCCATAGACACCAGCCATTCCCCAACACACCCTGAGCTCCCAGGGGGCGGCTGGGGGTCTCCTTTCTGGGCCCTTCACTGTTCTAACTCTGACCATCCACAGGCCAATACACAGGCAGGTCCCACCCCCTGGGTCTAAGGCATCGCTCGGCAGTGGTTCCCACGTGGCAAATGCCCCCCTCCCACCTTGCCCTGACACTGGGGTCAGGCCTCACTGCACACGCATCTTCACGGCGCTCACGACACAGGCGGGCTGTGGTTATGTGAACATCTGCCCGTGTATACTCAGAACTCACCAAAAAGGGAAGAAAAGCAGTGTAAAAAAGGACACTTTCTCAACTTTATTTTTATTGTTTTCATGGTGGTAGACAGAACCAACCAACGAGCATTCTACCAATAAACCACACCCCCCAGCCCCCCCATTTTTTAAAAAATTTTGAGACAGGGTCTTGCTCAACGTTGCCTAGGGCTGGACTTGAACTTGTGATCTTCCAGCCTCGGTCTCCTAAGCAGCTGGGATTACAGATGTGCACCACACCTGGCTCATTTTAATTTTAAAAGATTTTTCCAGGCATAATGATGTCAAGGAGAGGATATCTGCTTAAGACCATTATACATGCACACATTCCTGACAACAGAGACAAAGCTGCACACACGCACAGCTGCACGCACTGAACAGATGGCGACTGGTGGAGATGGGCTGGCAGCACCACTCTCCAGCAGCCTTCCATTCTGCTAGGGAGCATCGTCCTCCCTCGTTCTACCCTCAGGCCATGGGCAGAAACCTCACAGTGGCTCTCAGCATTAGAGACAAGGCCAGGCAGCAAGGAGGGTTCCATGATTTGCTGGTGACTTCTGATGTCTCACACTGTCACCTCCTCCCGACATGGGACCAGGCTTTTGCTGACCCGAGAGCCTGCTACAGTCTCAGGTGTTGAGGGCTTTTAATTAAGGAGCATGGGGGGGGGGTTCAGTAGATCCATCCCTTACTTTCTACTGTAAATTTGTACTTTAGCATTACAGTAGCTGGCTTTGCATCTTGGAACCTTCCCTGAGGGACACAGGAAGCAATCTATGTGTTTACCCACTTGGTATGACAAATGACAGGGAGTGTGCATGTGTGCAAAGGAGCCCAAATGGGATTTGTACCCACCCTTCTGCCCCATGGAACAGTTTTTGCATATATTTACCTGAGCATTACACAGGGTCCAACAGACCCACACCACTCCAGGATTTGTTTTAAAAAAAAAAGTTTTCTTTTGAGTTTTCTGGTAGATGTAGCCCAATTCAGTACAATGGCACATGAAAAACCAGACTTGCAAGTGTTGGAGGTCAAAAGTGAATCATCATATTAGTCATACATGGATAATGATGACCCATTATGGTAAAATACATGCTTCCATAACAGAAGAGTGGTGTGGGTGGATGCTAAAGATGATGACTTTGACACTGGCTGTGTGAGCCGAAGTTCCTGTGACAGTGAAATGGAGCAGGAATTGACTGATATAGACACAGGGAATGCAGACCGCCTTGATTAAGATGAGGAAGAAAACAGCAATGTGAGTACATAGTTGACTAGTGGAAACGTTACAAAATGGCCACACAACCAAATGGAATGATCCAGTGTTAGAACTAGGTCTAAAAATATAGTGAAGGTCTCAGTAGGGATGAAAGGTATTAGACAGAATGCCATCAATGCCAGTGTGGGAAATTATAACAGATGAAATGCCACAAGATGCTGTGAAATACACAAAGGCTGAAATGCAAGTAAAACATTCTGTATGCACCAACAGCCATATTAAAAAATGTATTTATTATGATACCCCACTCCCTGAACTGAAAGCACTCATAGGTCTGCTCTATTCAGCAGAAGTTTCTCATGGTGACCACAGGAATGTAAAAGGTTTATGGAAAAGCCATGGGTCAAAATGTATGCTCCTGTAGATGCGAAGACTTACTATGTTTTCGGTTTAGACATTTATCCTGGAACTCAGTCATCAGGTCCTATTTGTATAGTAATAAACTGAATGATGTAATAAACAGTAAGCAGCAGACATTGCTCCCATCACCCTAACTAGTTGGAATGGGATATTTGACAATCAGTTTACTGGTTTCCAATTGATGTTATATTTGCTAACAGAGCACAAGTTGACCAGTGCGGGCACTCTCTATAGGTACAAAGCAGAAATTCCAAGTGAAATGCTGCAATTTCAAAACAAAGAATTGTATAGTATAATCTTTGGATTTCAGAAAGATATAAAATTAGCCTCATATATGGCAAAGGAAAGCAAACTGGTACTGCTGATGTCAACATTGCACCATGATAGAAATATTGATAGGGAAACCTCAGCAAAACAGAAGCCTGAGAGGAAACTTTCAACAATACCAAACATGGAGGACACATTGCTGATGAGTTATGCAGCATCTGTGATGTCACTTGAAACACAAAGCCTTGGCCAATGGCTGTGTTTTACTTGATCGTAAATATGTGTGGCATAAATAGTTTGATAGTTTACAAAGAAAATTAACAAGTGTGAAATATCATGGAGAAATTTTCTTAGAGGATTGGGACTGGAGCCCATAAGGGAACATTTACAGGAGACTGGGAATATAGCTCAGGGACATGAGTGTCTGCCTGGCAATTGAGAGGTCATGAGTTCAATCCCTGGTACCAAAAAACAAAACAAAACAAAACATTTACAGCAGAGGAAAAATAAAATGTTTCTGCCCAGGGAACTATGCCAAAAAATTGTGGAGCGCACTGGAGATCAGACAGGTGAACAGGCAGGCACAGCATCACAAAGGCCTACTATGACAACAGAAAAACCAAAAAGATGCTAACTGCACCCTTTAGGAAAGGACCCGAAGAACCATGACAGGAACCACTCCTGTGGCCTCTGGTATTAGCAGGTCAGGCCTTGGTGTTTGACAGCGTGAGCAGGGGACAGGGAGTCTCACACCATCTCTTCTGCCCTGGTGGCCTTTAGGCACAGGCTGGGTACCCTGGCAACCTCAAGGCATGGTGGGATGGGGGGACCTTCCTGGAAGCAGTGGGTAGGATGCCTGGTTCTGGCACTTGAGGCTCCTGCTATGGCAGTGGAGCCCAGAGGAGGGCCTGTGGAGTAGGGGAGCTGCTGCCTCCCAGCATGAGGAATGGCACACCCAGGAGGGGATCAGAATGCCACACAGCACAGGTATTCGTGCACCCCGACCCACACCGCACTGCAAACACACAACCTACTGCCAAAGCTCAGGACCACTGGGCATGCAGCCAGGTGTGGTGGTGCACACCTGTTATCCAGAGACTCAGGAAGCTGAGACAGGAGCACATGGTCAAGGTCAACATGGACAACTCAGGGAGATTCTGCCTAAGTATACTGGGCTGGCATGTAGCTAAAAAAAAAACCCACAAACAAAACATCACCAAACTTCTTTGCAACAAAGGCCACGGTCTGTGGCATGCAGAGGTAACTCTCAGAATGGGAAGAAAAGTCAGCAAGGCACACAGCTGCTAAGAGCTGGCAGTCAGGACATATCCAAGCTCTGCTGCTCACCCAAGCCAACTTGTCAAAATGCGAGCTTGAACAGAGACACTTCTCCCAAGAAGGTTTGCCACTGGCCTGCAAGCTCGGGGAAGGGCGCTCGGCAGCGGACACGGCGGGCCCCGCGCCCCCAGGGACGCACTGTCAGAAACAAGTGGCATGGATGCTGGAGAGGACTCGGAGGCGGCAGGCCCTCCTCTTCCGCCGTAGGACCCAGCGATTCCAGCGGGAGCGAGTGAGGATGGTCTGGCCCTGCGCCCTGAAGCCATCCCAGCCCAACCCTGCCTATTGGCACACTGTGCCCCCCATGCTCAGCTGCGTGGCCTCTCTCTCTCCCAGCCTGGGACTCCCCCGGCTCCATCTGGCACGAACACCCTGCAGGCACGTGCTGAGTCCCGTCAGGCCATTCCTGAATCAGTGTCCCCTGCAACCCCACCCAACTGCCTGGCCCCAAAAGGCCTTCTGACTAAAGTGAAGGAGAGAGGGCCCAGAGAGGCAGTACAAAGAGCATGATCCTGAAACTGCTACACGCAGACAAGGGGTCCAGAGCAGTAGCAGGCCAGGGATGCTGGGCAAGTGCCGCACCCAGCCCTCGTCCAGTAACTGAGGAAAGCGAATCAGTGCAGGCTCACAGTCCTGCCAGTCGTGACCAGTCCACATGAGGGCACTGCCCATGGATGGCGCTGTCGGCTTGCCTGCCCCTCCACTGCGTGCAGACAGGCTTTCCACCCGGTGCCACCCGTGCATGTGTGTGTGCATGGGGTGCATGTGGGATGGGGGCAGGATGTGGGCTGAGCCACCTCTGTGCTGCTACACACCTCCATGCCCTAAGTCCACGAGCCACAAACACCACATGGCGCCACTGGCCCCTCTCCTCATAGTGGGCACTGGCCCGCAGCAGCCAGTGGGCACCCCACGTTGGGGCAGGGTGTGTCTCACTCTGTAGTTCAGGTTGCCCTTAAACTCACCATGTGGCCCAGGCTAGCCTCAGACTTGTGGCAATCCTCCTGCCTCAGCCTCCTGAGTGCTGAGATGACAGGCAAGCACCACCATGGCCGGCTCACTTTGCTCAGTTTTGGAGTGGAGTAGAGCAGGCCTGAAACAGTAGGTCACGCTGTGTTCCCCTCCTGTTTTCTCACTGAAAGAGAAAGAGATTCTTCCTCATGTTCAACATAGCTGTCCAGTAAAGTTTGCAAGCCCTGTTTTGCAAGTTTTACAGGACTTTTTGCTGTAAATTTAGCATCTTTAGTGGAGTCAGGCTCATGCAGATTCCCAGCTTCTCAAGTCAGCTCCAGCACTCTGTGTCTATTGAGGAATGTGCCCTGTTGACCAGGCGTGCTGTGCCTGTGCGTCCTGTGCCATGGGGTGCTCTTCACTGCAGACCCCGGCAGACTGTACCTTCTCTCTCTTCTCTTGATCCACTATGGATCCATTGAGTTTTAAGAACCCAGCGCTTGGATTCCTCGGGCTTCTCTCTCCCCAGCTGGTGCGTGCTGTTGGGTTCAGGTCCTCCCGTCCTGCTCAGCATAGGGCCAGGCCTCTCACAGCAGCACCTGGCGCAGCTCCCACTCCGAACCATGGCCTCTGCTGCAGTCCCTGGACTAAACGCTTTCTTTTCTTTTCTTTCTTTCCTTCTTCTTTTCTTTTTCTTTTTCTTTTTTTTTTTTTTTTGTCTTTTTGAGACAGGGTCTAACTATGCAGTTCAGGCTGGCCTTGAGCTCACTCGGTAGCTCAGGTTGGTCTTGAACTCGAAACGATCCTCCTGCCTCAGCCTCCTGAGTGCTGGGATTACAGGCGTGCGCCATCATGCCCGGCTTCCAGAGTATCTTCTGGAAAAAATATTTTCCAACAACTATTTTCCAGTTTCATTCTGCTAACTATTCTTTAACCATAAGCGATCTGTAAGGGTGCACTGCTCTACTCCTAAGTATCAGGGCTGTCCAGAAAATTTTCTATGCTTGATTTCTCGTTTGTCACTGGGGAACAAACTAAGGTCTCGATCCTTGACCTGGTGGGGACTTGCCTGCCTGCCTCACACAGGTGTGAGGATCCCGCAGCCCCATTATGGTGTGGGGACCACAGCAGCCAGAGCCACAAGGCGGGACTCGTGGACACTGGATGGAGCGGGTGCTGGCTCTGGATGTGTCCCCGTTCAGCTGATGGCAGTGTCCCCAAGGGGCCAGGTCACAGTGTTGAGGGACACAGACAGATGACAGTGGCTGGGAGAACACTGAGCTTGGCAGGCGGGGCCACCCTGCAAGGGTCCTGGACCTTCGCCGGCTTCTACAGTCAGGGCCCTCTCTGTTGCCCAAGAGGCCTGGCCTTGCCACTCTGGGGACTTCCTAGGTGTTTAGACAAGAGCAATAAAAGTGTGTCACATGAGACTGGAGCACGCGTGTTCACAGCAGCTTCTGTACAACAGCCCCAGACTGGAAGCATCCAAAATGCTCCACACCAACCATGTGGATGAGCTGCTGACTGTGCCACCCCCACCCTGGCTGTCCAGGTCGCATTGCTGGGCTGAATACTAAGGCTTTCATTTACATGGAACCCCAAGCACAGGGTCTGGATGGACAGTAACTAGATGAGTGTGGGTTGGGGGCACCTGGCTGGGGCACTGGCTCGGGGCACAACCTTTGCAGTGCCTTTGTAAATTTCTGCTACAGAATGCCCGAGTGCAGTAATGCGGTCTTGGGAAAGAAATGGCTTCGTGAGCCCCCCAAGTGCCTGTTATACAAGCGGGATTCCTGCTACCTGGGGCAACATGGAAGCATGGGCTGTGGCCACAGCATCCCCAGGAATTGGCTCTGCGCGCTGGTAAACACCACACAGGGCCTGAGATCTCTTCGTACCAGTGCCTACCCCAACAGGAAATGGCAGGCCAGCTGCCCGAGGCCAGCTCAGAGCGGCCCAGTCCCAACAAACACACCGTCCCTTCCTTGTCATCAGAAACAAATGGATTTCACACTGTTCTTTGGAAACTATTACAAAGCAAAGACTGAGCTTCCTGTTTTCAGATTTTATGTGCCAAAACCTCCCAAGGCCTTTCTGGCAAGTGCCCTCAGTATTTGCTGGACATGACCTCCCTGGTGGGGAGGGGTAGCCCCAGCCACCCAGGGGTGCACCAGCACACGTGCTGCTGGGTGGAAGTGAGGCTGAGGGAAGTGAGACTGAGGGAAAACACACGGGGCCTGGGGGACTTGGGGCAAAAAAACAGGAGTGTCCAATGGCTCACAGCCTTCTTCACAAGTCAAAACAACAGTATTCTGTACATACTGGAGTCAATGAAATGCAAATTCATCAGCCTCTTTTACCTCTTAAATTTTGCTTTTACATTTTACTAAACACTATAAAATTATGTCTTGGTTTGCATTTGTGGCTTATATTGGACAGAAGTTCATGAATCTGTTTGCAAAATGATTCACTGTTCTTCAATAACATGGGCTGAGTACGAAAAAGCCACAGGAGGCCACGCCCAACTAGACATGGGTTAGGGGCCAGTAGAGAGGCAGGGGCTACCCCATATTCACCAAGTCCCCTCCCTATGTGTATGGAAGACCACCTGGATGACTCTCCTTGAACAAAGAGCAGTTATCTCCATCTTGGCTAAACCTGGCCCTATCTTCATGTACTGATATGTACAGAGCTGACTAAGCCATTTCCTTTTCCCTTCACTTGGCTCTAAGCAATGTAAATAGGGCTGGCTGAGGTGCTGATGTGTAATCTTCGAAGCTAGGTGACCAACAGTCTCTGTTTCCCCACCCCTGTGACTCCCAGAAAATATGGTTGAGCCAGGCAGGATGAAGAGCCACCGCTCCAGGGCTGTCAACTGTGATACAGTCTCGAGATAAGAGGCTATGACTTCCCAGGGCAGGAAAGTTTACACATAGAAGCTAAAGCACCAGCCCCAAAACATTAGAGGCTCCCTCAATTGTATTATGCAGATTGGTCTTTCTGCATATCCTTCTCTCTGCATATTGCAGAGGCGCTTTCAGGCCTCCTACCTAGCCCAGCGCACAGTACTCATGTAGTTCCCGCCATTCTCACAGTCCCTCATCCTCAAGCCACTCCTTTCTTCATGAATTAATAAAACCCAGCTGTGGGTCGAGGCCTTCGTTCTGGTGAACCACTGTCTTGGCTGGACTTAGGACCCCTTGGCTCCCCATAACTATAAATATATCTTAGTGTCTTTATCCTCACTGTGGCTTGCTGGAAGTGGTAGACTGGAATTAACTTCTTGGAATTTCAATAAATTTTCCATGGGATTACAAATATAAACTTCCTGGACTGAGACAAGAGCCCAGGAGAAGCTCTCTATATTTGGCACTCAGTGTGGGCAGAATGCATGACTTTGACATAATAACCACTTTCCAGAATCAGGTGCTGGCAATTCTCTGGACCTTGTATGGTCAATTTAAAGGTAAGCAGAGCATTTTACTAATTATACTGCTCAGATGCAGGTTGCAAGTAGGAGTCTGCTCCTCAAGAGTAACAATGGGGCAAGAGTATTCTTTATCTGCAAAGGAAAAAAAAAATTTTAGCCTACTTATTGTTGGGAGCCCTTGAAGCTGGAAATTGACCTAGGGCATGACCCAGACATGACCCTACCAAAAAAACAGTGCCCCAGTATCAGCCACATGAAGAAGTTGCTACAGCCCAGAAAAACACTGAGCTCCTAGACAATCTAAGCAATGGGTTGCTAGGCATAGGGGCTGAAATTGATGGCATCCTTCCCAGTATATAAATAAACATTCTGCATTGATTGAGCAGTACCTTTCCTCCCATCAGGACAGTAGGGCTCCACCTGACCCCAGCTTTGTCTCTTCTTTATTTTCTCAACCTTTGGCGGTCCTTCACCCCCAAGAACCTCAGGAGCTACATGGGTCGTGGCAACTTATTATAAAGCTGTTAAATGTCACAGACATTAATGTGCCATCTAAGCAAGTTTTTAGATTACTCCATCAGATAGCTACACTCAACCCTTCCTTTCCCAAAAGCCGGTACACTCGGCATAAGTGTGCTGGGTACACTTGATATGCATGTGCTGGGACAGGGTCATGCTCTTCTGAAGATGAGAGTCTCCTTTCCATGCTGACCCCTGTCTCATGCCTTCCAACATAGAACCAGAGGAAATGGACTGTAGGAGACAGGGAAGGAGGCCACACTGCTGATCGTGCTAGCCAGGCCAGACCTGCAGGACTGTAAGGGCCAGGTCTGAAAACAGGTAGCAAAGGACCAGCACAGAGTTCCAGAGCCATCTCTTAAAGGCTGTGGGTCTTGGGCTTTGGGACAGGTGGCTTCTAGGTCTTGGTCTTCCATTGCGCTGCAGAGGCCATGGAGGTGGCACAACACTTGAGCTGCTGACTTGGGGAGACGAAGATGGGGCCACACGGAGAAGATGACCACCAGCTCTGCAGAGACCAGTGAGACTCAGGAGAAAACAGCAAGTTCAATACTAGCTGG
This sequence comes from Dasyprocta punctata, assembly GCA_004363535.1. NCBI lineage: Eukaryota > Metazoa > Chordata > Mammalia > Rodentia > Dasyproctidae > Dasyprocta > Dasyprocta punctata. The sequence continues at coordinate 32,691 of RJWM01009750.1, read as the reverse complement.
CAGTTCCCACAGTGACGTGTCCACACCCAGGAGGCAAGTAACAGAAACAGCAGCATACTGTAGAGGGACCACAGGCTAGTGCAGTTCCTGACTGGGTAATGCCCTGGCAGAGAAGATGCTGCACCAGGGGGCAGAGCAGCATCCTTGTCAGGGGCACACCATGTCTCACAGGTCAGAGGCGACCACAGCACAAAGAGCACATTTCCCAGCCAACTCAACTAAGCTAGCAATCAACAATAGAAATTGGGAAAATCAACCCTTAAATATTTAGAAATTAAAACAACCTACTTCTAAATTTCCCATGAGAACAAGAAAGAAAAATCACAAGAAAATAGTTTCAAGTAAGAATGAAAAAACATATTGAAATTACAGAATGCAGTGGTAAGCAGCAAACTAGCCTCGGAGAGTCACCGTCCAGATGCTGGAATACAGCATCATGAGCAAGACAAGAAGGAAGTGGGTCCCCTGGACCCAGGAAGAATCTGAAATGTGAATTGAAGCCCACAGAGAGAGTAAAAAGAAAAACTTCAAAGAAGAAGGTGACAGCTAGCAGTGCCTTCTCCCTCAGACAGACTCATTGTGAGAGAGGAACTGTTCGAACTTGGGGACACACAGTCACAGTGATGCTGATGGCTGGTGACCCCAGAGGCCTCTGCAGACAGACATGGCAGTGAAGGGGAGCAGCAGATGTGCAGGACTGTACTGACTGGTGGTGAGTGCAGAGGACTCAGTCCTTCTGTGGGGAGAGAGCCATTAGTTGGGAGCCATTTTGGAGATGGGCCAGATAAGCCCAGAACCCAGAACTGCTGCCTCCTTTCTCTGGCAGCTCCTAGCTGGGCACAGACCTGTGGGAATTGCTTGGACTGTGGCGAGCCCAATGAGTCTGGTCTCAGGGAAGGCCTGCTGATGTTATCTACTACTCCGCCATAAAGCAATGGCTGGCCTGCTGGGATAAATTGACATAATTCGGGACTCTGTCTCCACAGGTTGAAACCAGAGAGAATACTGAAAGTGGACTACTTGTTTTTCTTTTTCATTTTTTTCCCCTTTTCTCTTTCTCCTTCATTGTTTATATATGAGTGTTAAAGTGATTTCTAACCTATCTGTGGGTGTGGTTCTTTCTGTTTGTTCTTTTATGTCTTCCATCTCTTTTCCTTCAGTGTTCTGCACCAACTTTCCCAAGTTGGCATGATCCCCCTTTGTCCTCCAACCTTACTTCTAATCACTTTCTCTTCTTCCACTTCTCTATTTTTTCCTTAACCCATTTTAAATTTTAACCCCAAGGGCAAAATTGACACATTATGGACTTATATATAATTATCTGATTTGTTTTACATTTTGTTACATAATCAGAAATCTAGTTCATACAGTTAAAAGTTGCAAATTAAGGGTTAGCTCAGTTTGCTGTTTTCTAGGCTGTGTTTGATGCTATTGGTACCACTATAGCCAAAATTGACATAATTGTTCTAAATAGCTGTTGGTCCTGATAATCCATGACTGAGATTAAATAAGGGACACAGAAAATACAATGGCACAGTGCCAAAGAACCAGGGACTGGGCCAAAGAAGCAACAACTTCTCATCTCCAACAAACTGAAGAGGTAAGATCTTCCAACAGACTCAAAACCCACAAACAAGCTACACCTGGCAGGGAAGTAACCATTAGCTAAGATTCCTAAATATTACCAATAAAAGCAACCCACTATAGGCAACTTACAAGCATCATCTCAGGAATTAAACTAAAATAAAGAGAGAAAATAAAATGAGAAGGCACTTAAACCAAATGCAACCCAAGACATCCAGTTCACCAAAGGCAAATCCAAGGAGCAATAAGGTGGGACAATCTGAAAGCCCCCCAGCAGGTCTCTCTGAACTGTAAACAACAAAGAAATTGAATGAGGCTCTGGAAAAAATGAAATCAGAAATAACTTCTCAGATAACTAAAGAGATTATCAAAATACACACTATGCTTAGGGACGTTAGAGGAGACACAGACAAAAACATAGATGAGCTTAAGAAAATTATGTAAGCGCAGTATAGGAAAGAAATGAAATCAATAAAGCAGATTCAAACAGATACCCAAGAGAATAAAAACTCCACTGAAAATATTCCAAGCAGATTAGGCCAATGTGAGGACAGGATCTCATACTGAAGACAGGCTCGCAGTTAGCAACCAGAAAAAGAAAGCTTTCTAAAAAATAGCAAGGGACCATGCAAAATCAATCTAGCAGCTGCTAGATGCCACAAAGAAGAATAACTTAAGATTAACTGGAGGCAATAAACAAGCAGAAGATACCACAAATGATATTAAAAAATGTTCACAGACATCATGACAGAAAACGTTCTTGGTAGAGAAAAAGAATTTGATAGGCAGATAAACGAGGCATACAGAACTCCATTAGCAATGATAAAAAAAATCTACAGCCAGGCATATCATAGTCAACATTCCAGAAATTCAGCATAAGAATAGAGACCTAAAAGCTTTTAGAGAAAAGAAACAAATCACCTGTAAAGGAAAGCCCATCAGAATTATAGCTAACTTCTCAGCACACTCTCAAGTCAAGGAGAGCTTAGAATGAAGTACTCCAAGTTCTAAAGGAAAACAACTTTCAACCCAGATTGATGTACCCTGCAAAACTATCTTTCAAAATTGATGGAAAAATAAGATACTTCCATGCTAAACAACACCTTAAGAAATTCATGTCCACCAAACCAGCACTTCAAAGTGTTCTGAAGGACATTTTATAAGGAGATAATAAGGACTACAGCCTCAAGACCCCAACAAAAGGATTCCATTAGGGAAGACAAACTATTAGAGGTAGGGGAAAAAAGAGGGGAGCCAACAACAGGAAAATAACATGACAAAGATAAGTCAATACATATCAATTATAACTATCAATATTAGTGGTCTCGAATCACCAGTGAAAAGACACAGAATGGATCAAGAAGCAAGATCCAACAATATGCTGCATACAAGAAACACATTTAATTCAAAAAGAAATTCACAGACTGAAAGTCAAAGGATGAAAAACAATACTCCATGTGACACGAACCCACAAAAAAGCAGGGGTAGCCATTCTATTTGCAGACAAAGTGAATTTCAAGCAAAGACTAAGAGAGATAAAAGAAGGTCACTACATCCTCCTAAAGAGAACAATCCCAGAGGAAGAGATAACAATTATGAATATATATGCAAAAAATACCAGTGCACCCAACTACATAAAACAATTACTAATGGACATGAAAAATCAAATAAGCCCTAATACAATTGTATTGGAAGACCTCAATACTCCACTGTCACAAAAAGACAGATCAACTAGACAAAAAGTCAATATGAAATAGTAAAACTGAATCAAACTTTTGAACAAATGAATCTAGTAGATATCTACAGAGTGTTCCACCCCAAATATCAGAATACACATTCTTCTCAGTTGCACATGGGACGTTCTCCAAAATAGACTACATACTGGCTCATAGAACATGCAAGTATATGGAAAGGAACTGAAAATATTCCATGCACACAATCAGGCCACAGTGCAATGAAATTGGAAATCCATGCCAAAGGAAAACACAACAACTTCATAAACATATGGAAACTAAATAGCACCCTTCTGAACAACTAATGGGCCACAGATGAAATTAAAGAAGAAATTAGACAGTTTTTACAGTTGAATGATAACAGCAATACAACATACTGGAACTTGTGGGACACAATGAGAGCAGTCTTAAGAGAGAAATTTGTAGCAATAAATATCCATAGCAGGAAAACAGAACAAGCACATATAAAAAACTTAATATTGAACCTCAAATTTCTAAAAAAGAAGAGCAGGCTAAATCAAAAGCTCATACAAGGGAGGAAATTATAAAGATCAAAGCAGAAATTAACACACTGGAGACTAAAAAACAATACAAAGAATCAATGAATCGAAGAGGGGTTTTTTTTGTTTGTTTTTTGTTTTTGTTTTTGTTTTTTGGTACCAGGGATCAAACTCATGACCTTATGCTTACCAGGCAAGTGCTTCAGCTACTGAGCTAAGTCCCTGGCCCAGAGTTGGTTCTTTGAAAGATTAAATAAAATTGACAAACCTTTAACCAACTTTATCAAAAAAGGGAAGACTCAAATCCATGCAAATAACAAAGAAAAGGGCAAAATCATAACAGACTCTGCAGAAATTCAGAAAATCATCTACACCTACATTGAAAACTTGTATTCTAATAAGAAGGAAAATGCAGAAGAGATGGACAGATTCCTAGATACACATGAATTACCAAAGCTGAATCATGAAGATATAAAAATCTTAAATAACCCAATATCAATAAATGAAATTGAAGATGTAATTAAAAACCTATCCACAAAGAAAAATCCAGGCCCTGATGGATTCACTGCTGAATTCTACAAGAAATTTAGAGAAGACCTAATACCACTACTTCTTAAACTTTTTAATGAAATTGAATGGGAAGCCATACTTCCAAATTCATTCCCCGAAGCAAGCATTACCCTGATACCAAAACCACAGAAGGACCCAGCCAGGAAAGAGAATCACAGGCCAATTTCTTGGTGAACACTGATGCAAAAATCCTCAGTAAGATATTGGCAAACAGACTGCAGCAAATTGTCAAGAAGATTGTACACCATGATCAAGTGGGATTCATCCCAGTGATGCAGTGATGGTTCAACATACATAAATCCATAAATATAATGACATGAATGCAGGCTGGTGCAACCACTGTGGAAATCAGTGTGGAGGTTCCTTAAAAAATTAGGACCAGAGGTCCCATTCGATGCAGCTATTCCCCTTCTGGGTATCTTCCCAAAAAAACAGCATACCACAGTGATGCACCACAAATGCATGCTAATAATCTTGACAATTAAAGTAAGTACCTTGAAAGAGACAAATTACAAAAAACTCAGAAGAAATAAAAATCTGAATAGCCCTGTATCTCTTAAAAACTTGAACTGATAATTGAAAAGTACCATTAGCCAGGCGTGGTGGCACACTCCTGTAATCCCAGCACTCAGGAGCCTGAGGCAGGAGGATCACTGCAAGTTCAAGACCACCCTGGGCTAAGTGAGCCCAAGCCCAGCCAGAACTGTATAGTGAGACCTTGTTCCAAAAAGACAAAAAAAAAAAAAAAAAAAAAAGTACCACTGGCATATTTTATTCAAGATTAGTAAGAAAGAACACCAATTTCTCACAAGCTAGTCATACAGTAAGAGGGGAACAATTCTTCACTCATTTAATCAGGACTGCATTAACCTGATACCAAAACATTCCATGTCAACCACAGACCAATGTCCTTCTGACTACAGGTCAAATGTCCATAACAGATCATTAACAAACAGGATCTGGCAATTAAACCCCCAAACATCTTGATTAAGTGTTGTTTATCCCCCATTCAAGCTGGCTTAGCATTTGAAAATCAATCACTGTATTGTATAAACTTGAGTCATTTGTGGAAAAGTGGATGGATTTTGAGACCATGATGCTAAGTGAAATAAATCAGACACAATTTAAGTATCACATGGTTTCTCTAACATGAGAGATCCAAAATATAAATAATTTAAAGGGCAAAATAAAAGAAAGATGCCAGGAAACAGGGAGAGAGACTCTGAGGAGATGGGAAGGGGACTTGGGAAAGGGGATAAAACAATCAAGATTAAAAAAAAAAAATAAATTTAAAAAATTAAAAAACAATCAAGATATGTTATACATACAATGTTCCAACTCCTCAAGATGAGCATAATTGTATGTTGCAAAGATATACTAATAAAAAAGAAAGAATCAACCATTGTAATTCAGCCTATTATTATAATATGAAAGCCATGTGATTATTTTAATGTATACAGAAAAGACATTTGATAAAAGTTAACACTCAATAAAGGCACAATGTCTCAGAATGCTTGGAATATAAAGGAATTTACTTAACTGGTAGCTGGAAAAATAGCCAAAATATTTCTACAAAACAAAACAGAAATCAAAACTTACTATAAGCAAGTGCTGGGGCTGATGATATAGCTCAGTGACACAGCTTAATCCCCAATACCAAAACAAACAAACAAACAAACAAAAAACCAACCTAAAAAGAAAACAAACAACAACAACAAAACAAGCATTGGGATCAGAAGGTGCAGCACTGATGTAGGAAAAGAAGTACAGATTAATGGAACAGACAAAATCCAGAAATTGACCCCCACATATGCACTCCAGTGATTTTCAACAAGAGTGCCAACACAACTCAATGAGGCGATGCAAATAGTGCTAGAACAACAGGTATACACACACACACACAAACTCAAAACAAACCCTAGCCTCATACCACATACAAGTTTACCTGGAAATGGATGGCAGACCTAAATATACAAGCTAGAACTATAAAACTTTCAGAAGAAAATACATAAGAAAATGTTTGCAAGCTAGAGGTAATCAGAATATTCTAAAACAGAACACAAATTCCTAAACTAAAAAGAAAATATGGTAAACTGGATTTTGTCAAAATGGAAAATGCTGGCTCTCTGAAAGACATCAATAGAAGAACAAAATGGCAAATCAGTACACATAGCAGAGGGACTAGTATCCAGAATATATAAAGAACTCTTACAACTCAAAAATCACAAGACAAAAGAAGTAAAGGTAAGAACCAGGCAAATGATTTGTGGATCACCGAGATATGACTAGAAGATCCCCACACTAGTCATGAGGAAGTACAAAACAGCAGCTGGCATGATGGCTCCAGGCGCTTACTGGACAGGAGCAGGCCATCCACCCTGGGCCTGGATGTGGAGCAGTGGCAGTGGCAGTGGCAGCGGCTGGGTCCTGCAGGGGAGGGAGGGTTGTGGCTGGCCCGGGTGGAGTCTGGGACAGGGAAGGATAATTCTCCCAACATTTCCACTGACCACTTTTTCTCCTGTGTGACAGCCATGCTTGTCCATTTCTTTGCATCTAAATGGTGTTCTGTTGAACACTAGGCACTTTCGTTGCCACATTACAGCCACCTGAATCCTCAGACTGGTCCCTTCTCCTTCAATTGTTACCTTGCTGGACTGCCAGGGCAATGTTTTCTCTGAGATGTGTGGCCACAGATGTCTCCCTTGGTTTTAGTTTTTGTTCTGTTTCTCAGGGTTGCCTTTTGCATGGTTTAGTAGGCTGTGCGCCTGCTCCAACACCACAGCCAGCTGGAGCTTAAGCCTCTGTGACACACCTGAAGGAACGCTGCGGGAGGGCCAAGGCTCAGGGTCTCAAATCCACTCCACGCTCGCTTCTCATCAGAGTGTGGACAGCTTATCCATGGTTCCTGCAGTCCTCTACTGCCAGTATCCAGTATCTCACTTACAATTCTGGTACAGATGCTACTCTGTTTCTTAACCCAATCAGAACCATAACCTTGGGCTCAAACACAAGAAATGGAGAACTGACCAGGTGCAGGGGCACACATCTGTAGTCCTGGCACTCTGCAGGCTGAGTCAAGAGAACTAAAGGTTTGAGGCTCCGACTGGGGGTAGGGAGTAACTTAGTAACTTAGCGAGACCCTGCCTCAAATTTTTGAAAAATGCCTGGGAATGTAAGTCATTGAAAAGGCCCTGCATTTAATCCCTAGTGTAAAAAACAAAACAAAACAAAAGAAAAAGAGAAGACCACCTTGTCAGCTGGTGCTGGAATGAACGCTGTGACCTTGGGAGGCTCCTTCTGAAGGCCGAGGCTGGTATCACTGGGATGTGCAGGGTGCCAGGCCCCACTCTGTGGAGGCACTCTGCCTGCTGTCTTGTGTGGACACCCATTTCAGACATCACAGGCAGACCCTTCTTCACAAGCACACTGAGGTTGAGAGCAATCAGGTGACATTCCCAAGGTGGTGGGAGGTGAAGAACAACACCTGAGGACCTTGAGGGGAGGCTCTCACCAGCAACCAGGACGGGGTCCAGCTCTGCGAGAATTGGCCACACTTCCCTGGCCTTCCACCTCAGCTTCCCTCGTCTCGCCAGAGCTCTGTGCAGCTGGGGAAAAGTCTTGTTCCCTCCAGGACACAGCTGGAACCTAAGCACCAGCATGCAGATGTGAAACACATGTTTTCTCACTTTCTTCCTCATTTCTAAATTGAGTAGGGTAAGTGGAAAGTGTTCACCTATGGAAAACCTACCCAAGCGCTGCCAAAGACACCTTCCCTTGTTGAGGCCTCATTGCTGGTGCTCGCTTAGTGGGGAAACCATCCCGGTCAGCGTGCAGTTTTCCACACTGCTCTCCAGAACACATCCCGGGAGTAACGTGTTTTCCAGGTGAGTATGTCTCTAGGCTTCCTACTAGACGCTGGATTCACGGTGAATAACCGAATAAAGGGTCTCATAAAGTGATGTCGGCAAATCAGTGATCCAAAGCACTTTCCCCAAAGAAGCAAGTCTCCACTTTTCCCTTTCCCTGCTCTGTTTCTCTTTCTGATTTGTGAAACACCGTCTCAGTATGCAGTCCAGGCTGACCTTGAACTTGTGATCCTCCCACTTCAGGCTTCTGGGGCTCAAGGGCTGGGTTCCAGGGCTGCAGCCATACCCAGCACACGGCTCTGCTTCTGAGAGCATGTTCCAAAGCTGTCTGTGCTGCTGCTGGGAGACTGCCACTTGCCCCTGGCAGGACAGCAGCTGGGAGAGGGCTGCGAGACCCTGACTCTTGGACAATGTTGTTCCAGGAGAGGGGAGTGTGGCTGTTCCTCTGTGTTCACCCTCGCAGGGTCTGTGAGGCAGCGAGACTCCTCCTGATCAATGCTCAAGGTTCAGGCCTGAGGCAGTCAGGACACAGCTGGCAGATTCTGCTAATAGCAACAGAGCTGAATGTAGCTCGCTGACCAGAATGACCAGATGGAGCTGGCAATGTGGCACCAAAGCACACTTCCCCACCAAGTCCCCATGCCATGAGACCTAGAAGCCAGCTTTCCTGAGCCCCTCCACACCCTGGCCTCTCCTCCAGGGCACCTACTGACACTAAAACTGTCTCCTCCAACTGCTGCTGCTACGTGTGCAGTCAGTGATGTGGTGGAAATACCATCCTCTGCAAGTACACATGGCCCGTCTGCTATTTCCAAAGCTACAGGAAGTGGACAGAGGGCAGATGGAATATGTAGTAGGATATCCTTTTATGGAGAAAAAAGGTAAGTATCATAGTCTAAAGTCTTGCTCCAAATGAAGCCGACATCACACACCTACAGCATTTCAGACAGGTCTTCATCCCAAACCCCATCCAGAGAGGTCAGGAGGAACAGGCCGACAGCTCCCTCGCAGATACACTGGCCACAAGTCCCTCGAGATGGAGAACGCAGCACCTACACACTAAGTCGCTCTGAATGGGAACTGCAGCAGCCAGTAGCCACAGGTGTGTTGCTACCACCATTTTTTAAATATTCCCAATAAACTGATAGTGACCTGAAATAAAGTAAACCATGCCCACATATTAAAAGCAGATCTCTTGAGATGAAATTTTCCCCTAAAGAAAGGGATGCTGAAGGGCTGTCAGGGAGTTTAAACCACCACCTTTTTCCCACAGGCACAGGCTGGTATGGAGACACCTCTCCAAATGCATGTCACTGACAAGCCCTGAGGTGATGGCCCCAAACACGGCAACTTACAAACCCATTAGCTGTATTTTACCAGGAAGTGACAGGAAGTCTTCCTGGAGAAAGACCAAAGTTTACATGACTCATTTCCAGATCCCTGTGGTTTATTCCAATTTGTAAATTCTAACACACTGGAAGACCATCTTCAGACAGATAACATATTTTCTGGTATTCTGATATTTTAACACCCACAAGAATAAATTCATGTGAAAATAAAAACTTACAGCTCTGGATTTAATAACATATTTCCTTTCTTGGAATATGTTTTAGAGAAAGTTTGCACATAGCCATTTGTCAACCTGCTAAAAATTGCTAGTATATAAGGATTGATATCACAGCTACAGTTTTGTAATGCTTCCTTTTTTTTAAAAGTTTTTCAATCAGATGTTATTGGTACATTTTAGATATTCATAATGATCACATTCATCATAGAGAATTTGTAGCTGTACATGATATAACTTGATTGTTTCCCCATTTTCCTCCCCTCCCCATTTATAAAAGCTGTGTTTCCATTGTGATACTTCTTTTTAAATAAGAAAACCAAGGGGAGCAGTACCGAGTAATCTATTTGAAAATATAGGAATGCTAATTTAGTACAATTAGGTGGAAGCCATCAAACCACAAAGGCTAGACTTCCAGGGAGAAGGGGCTGCTGTAGGTTCTCTCACCCTGCAGAGCACACTTCTTTTTCCACTGATAATAAATGTAAAACCTCACTACCTTTTTCACTTATTTTGTCCAGTTCTTTGTTCAGGACAACAAAAACCTGGAATGATCTCCAGAAGGAGTCCATGACACCCTAGAAACCTGGTAGCATTTTTGGCAGAGCCAAAAGGTGATACTTTTTTCAGCTTTCTGACTTCTTGAAAAAAAAAAAAAAAAAAAGGTAACTGAGTTTCCTGACTGAGTAGCCAACTACTTCAGCCTGCCCCCTTCTGTGCTCAAAATCTCATGTACACTTTTCCCCTAGATGACCTTTTGTCTCTAGATATACATACTGAGTCACTTTTTCAGGGTCCTGTTTCTTTTCTCTCTTTTTCTTTTCGTTTTCTTTTTTTGTCTTTGAGACAGGGTCTTGCTATGCAGTTCAGGCCGGCCTTGAGCTTATTTTGTAGCCCAGGTTGGTCTTGAACTCACAAAGGTCATCCTGCTTCAGCCTCCCAACTGCTGGGATGGGCGTGCTAGGGTCCTGTTTGTTAAGACCTGAAAGAGCCATCCTGGTCCACCCTTCCACTATGCTTGGCAGCCATTCTGGTTTGTCATTTGGATCAGTCACAAGGTTCTGACATGTTTTTTGGCCATTTTAGCTCATCGTGTGGGTGATTCTGCCATGTCTGTTTACCTTTTTCTTTTTCAACTATCCTCATGGACTGCAGGAAATTTCACACTTACAGAGAAGAGCTAAAACCTCTGCTTTCACAGAACATATGGGCCTCCTCCCCTCTTTTCTTCTCCATCAGGTTACACCCCTTCCCTGCTTCTTCTAACAGAAATGGGCCTGCGCAGAACAAAGGAAACAGCCAGTGAAAGTCAGCTCAGCCAGCTGAGTATGCAAAAGTAGAGTTGGAATTAATGGATAACAGACCCTATCTTGTACTGAAAAATTTCTAAGGTTTTTTTCTTTTTTTCTCTTAAATGCTGAAAATGAGATTTTCATTTGTACTACCTTAAACAAAGTAATTACAGAAGTTTTTATTATTGGGAAAATGTGAGGCACAGTGACCATACCAAGCCACCACGTGGGCCCTACACCGAGTCAAGTGGCCGATGTGCCTGACTGTTCCTGCTCCCACAGAGTGGCCAGGCCAGCCAAAACCCTCACCTCCTCTTCTGATGAAGAGGACTGAAGGGGCCCAGGAAACTCCACAATGACCCTGTCCATGGATAGCTTCACCTCCTACAAGAAACTGCATGGCCCTGGACATCATGGGTAAGCAAATTCAATTACTCTGTTTTCATTTCCTTCTCTGGAAAACTCTCCTCTAGATCTGTAGTCATAATTTGGGTCAAGGGTACCCCTAGTTGGAGTTTCTTTACACCTGCTCTGACAAGTCAACTCAAAGGTCAAATGTTCAACTGTGAGTTTTTAACTGTCCCATGGTATCCTACTCCCTAACTAGAAGAGATTTACTAGTAAAGTTGGGGGCAATTCTCTAATTCCAGCAATGGCCAAAGTGGATTTTACCTGTTGGGACTATGCTAGGCTGTGCTTCTTAGACACCCATGAGGTTACCATAAAGACACGTACTACTCTCAATCCTGCCTCAGGCTCAGAGGGCTGCTGCTCCTTTTTTATTGATTTATTTATTTTTAATAACACACACTAAGAAATTTAATGAAACAGAAAGTGAACAATGTGTACTGGCAGGTTACAATGAAATTTAGCAAAGAATCAGAAGCAGAAGGCAGAATTATAATATAATGGGACATAAAAGAACACATTTACATTACAGTCCAAATAAAACATCTGCACAGAAAAATTTTAAGAATGTGAAATAAATAAAAATAAAATAATTTATCAAAATTTAATCATGCACCTATATAGGATTCAGAGGGAAAATTCTATTATTCAATGCATAACTGAATAAAAAAAATTCATTACCAATATGCTAAATTGTCTTTTTTTTAAAGATTCCATGACCTATTTTTTTAAGCAGAAACAAAAAAATGTAATTCAAAAAGCAAAATTGGATCCAAATATCGAATAATAAACATTCTTTTTTTCTTTTTCTCTAACTGTCCCAACTAATTTTTATATATACATAGGTTTTGTTTCAGTTCATCACACCAGTGCAATAATACGATAGTCATGTATATGTGGCTTATGCAGTTCACTGAGAAGCATATCCTCAGCATTCATCCATTTGAGGGCGAAAATGTCTAGTTTGTTGTTCTTTATAGCTCAGTAGTATTCCATTATGTAGAAATACCACAACTTTTTTATCCATTCCCCAGTCGAAGGGCATTTAGGCTGCTTCCACGATCTAGCAATTGTGAATTGGGCAGCGATGAACATAGGTGAACATATATCACTGTGATGAGATATTTTTAGTCCTTTCGGGAAGATAACCAGAAGGGAAATAGCTGGGTCAAATGGGACCTCCAATCCTAGCTTTTTGTGGGATCTCCACACTGACTTCCACAGAGGCTGCACCAGCCTGCATTCCCACCAACAGTGGAGAAGGGTTTCTTTTTGCCCACACCCCTCCAGCATTTGTTACTGGTTGACTTCATAATACTAGCCATTCTTTCTGGGGTGAGGTGGAATCTGAGTGAGACTTTCATTTGCATCTCTCGAATGGCCAGTGCTGTTGAACATTTTTTTACATATTTATTTGCTGTTTGTACTTCTTCATCTGAGAAGTGTGTGTTCATCTCAGATGCCCATTTTTGGATTGGGTCTTTAAATCTTGGAGGACTGATTTTTTAAAGTTCTTTATAGGTTTTCGAAATTAATCCTTTATCTGAGGGACAGCAGGCAATTTCTCCCACATTGTAGGTAGTCGCTTCACACTCAGAGGGCCGCCACTCCTGTGAACGGTGATTTCCCAAACCTACGCAAGCAGGAAGGGCATCGGTGACACGCCCCTCCAAGGCCCTGAGAAGGCATGGTCACTGATGGGGTAGCTTTGTCCAGAGGCACACAGGAAGGCAGGTTATGCAGTTATCCATTCACAGCACGTCACAGAGGCCAGGCCCCTCCCCCTGGAGGCCTTTGCATAAAAAGAAAAGCTTACAGCCCTTACTCAGGCATTGATGTTAGGAAAAGGCAAGAAGCTAAGTATTTACACAGACTCTATGACTTTCTGGTGCTACACGGCCATTTAGCAATATGGAAACAAATGAGTTTGCTGGCTATATGCAATCCTCTGTAAGATACCGGCAGAAAATTCTACAACTCCTTGAGGAAGTCTATCTTCCCAGGCAGGTCACTGCCATTCATTACGAGGGACACCAAAGGGATGTTTAAAGTCTCTTTGGGAAATCAAAACGCTAATAGGCAAGAAGGGCAGCCTTTACTTTTCTGAGATAAAATTAGCTCTACTAGAACTGTCTGAGGAAAAAGACCACCCAAAAGAAGAAAGCTACTCCTGTGAACCTCTGGAGGACTGGAGGAACCTCTTCAAAAAAACAAGATTCCAGTACTGCTCTGGGTGCAGATAACTAGAGTCATCAATGATCCCTAATCCTCCACAGCTTAAATGGACACCTGTATCAGGATCCTTGTTCTTAATCAGATCCACAACGTGGGTAATCTTGCGGGGCTATGGCTCTTAGGCTCTTGGTACTTTATCTCATATCCCTCTTCACCATACTTTCTCCTGTACAGGGAGTGTGGAAATAAAACAATGTCCCTAATTGCTGAGGCTGTCACAGGCCACCTTTTAAGATAGACCCTATCTTGGTTACTTTTCTCTCTTGCTGGGACAAAATACCTGACACCCAAAAGAAAGGAAGAAAAGATTTATTTAGCACACAGTCTGTGGAGGTTTCAGTCCATAACAGCTGGCTCCAAGGTAGAGTGACATGCCACAGGGGCAACACTTCAAGGCAGCAGCCAGCAAAAGCAGCCAGAGCAATAAAAGGGCAAAGAACAAGCCTCTTTTCCTTCCTTATATTGTATGGAGGTCACCTCCCACCCCGGAGGGCAGATACAGTACAAAATCTCTGCCCCCCACCTTGCACAGAATGAGGATATTTACAAACTAAGGATCTTGACTCCCTGCTGAGTCTCTTAGTTAAATTTCTAAACTTCTCAAGTTGACACAATGTATCAACCATAATAAACCCCAAAAATATTCTGAGCTGCTCCTTTTCATACTTGTCCCCAATCTACTAGTAAAGTTTATGCATTCGAGGTTTCAGATAGTGACCCACACAACAGCCCATGACTCTCCTGACAGATTCACCAAGCTTTCTCTTCTGACAAGTGTTTTTCTATCCTAGGTGGTAAGCCACAATATCCCAAGGTAGTTGGAGAGCACATAATCCTCAGTAGGTAGGGCCTACAGTCCCTTGTAGCTGGTAGTAACTGCATGCAGATGGAGACCTCAACAACCCATAAAGAATTATGGGGATTTGGGTCTTTCAGGGGAAATGAGGCAGGAGATCAGGGTGAGGTTGGCCAGCTGGCCAAGTGAGTTTGACCTGCCAATCATAGAGATCCAGGATACATGCACAGAAAATCAATTCCTAAGGGCTCTCCCCAGGACAATCAGAAAATGCTATCTTCAGTTCATCTGACTCAAGATAAAGCAGGTTTTTGATAGCACAGCCTAGATCTGACATCAGCCTGAAGAATGGGGGATATGACAGACATCTGCCATTAACCACTGTGGTCTCCCCTTCAGCAGCTCTTCTCTCACTCTCTCTGCAGAGCAGACTTCTTTTCTGTTATAGCTGATACACTGTGTCAACTTGAGAAGTTTAGAAATTTAACTAAGAGATTCAGCAGGGAACCAGGATCCTTACTTTGTAAATATCCTCAGCCTGTGTGAGAGGAGGGCACAGAGGTGGGGTGAGTGCTACACCCACCCTGGGGAGGGGGAGACCTGTTTACAATATAAGGGAGGAAAAGAGGCTTGCTCTTCCCCACTATTACTCTTGTTGCTTTGCTGTCTTCTGCTGCCTTGAAGTGTTGCTCCTGTGCCATGCCATCCCACCTTGGAGCCAGCTGATTATGGACTGAAACCTCCACAAACTGTGAGCTAAATAAACCTTTTCTTCCTTAATTTTGGGTGTTGGGTATTTTGTCTCAGCAATGAGAGAAAAGTAACCAAGACATTTTCCTATCTTTAATATATGTAAAATGCCACTACCTTGCAAAAAACTTAGGGAAAGAAACACTGAGATAAATGAATACACAAAATGTGAACTCTGTTACATAGTCCAGGCCAGTTCTAATGGTCCTTCCAGCTAATGCTATTTAGAAGGACAGTCACAAAGTCACAAGACAGCAGGCTCTGCCTGCATGGGGTTCCAGGCTGGTTCTCAGCTACATGTGGTAGGCGGTGGAAGGACTCAGTGCCCTCTGGCATCTGTGGACCCAGGAAAAACTGAGGTCACTACAGGTCAGGATAAGGTGACGTACACACACTATCATCTAAACCAGCAGCAAAATCACTTTTATTTGGCTTTGTTAAACATCTTCCAATGAGTGGCTCACAGAACAGTCATCCTTGAAAATCCTTGAAAATGTTAAAATGGCTCACATTTTACAAACAGTAAAACTCAGCACCAGAGGAAACTAGAGGATGTCCCCGACCCAACTTCACAGCAGGGGGTGACCTTGACTCCTGACCTCACAGCAGGGGTGACCCTCTCTCCTGATCTCATAGTGAGGGTCTCCCTGTCTGCTGCCTTCACATCTGGGGATGTCCAACCTCTGACCTCTGACCTCACAGCAGGAGTATCCCTGGCCTCTGACCTTACAGTAGGAGTGCCCCTGATCCCTGACCTCCCAGCAGTGTGTTTGTGTGTCTCCTAAGCCCCACATCAAGGGTGAGGGTTTAAGGGTTTACACTTCAGCCAGGCCTACTGCCCCTGTCTGGGGCTCTGTTTGCTTCTTTTTCTATAGTCTTGAATTGGACTCCCGGTGGTGAGCTAGGGAATGTATTCTTTTCTTTTTGTTTTTTTGAGGCAGGGTCTCACTATGTAGTTCAGGCTGGCCTTGAACTCACTATATAGCCCAGGCTGACCTTGAACTCACTGCAATCCTTCTGCCTCAGCCTCCCATGTGCCGTGATGACAGCTGTGTGCTGCCAAGGGCTTGCATACCTGCCAAGGGCTAGCGAACATTTAGCTCACAGCAGTGACACTCAGGACATCAAGGGCCTCCCGCTGATACACAATGGAAGCAGACATCTATGTAGAGCAGTAGAAAAGGCCAGACCAAGGTCCAGGGTGAGATGCCAGGGCAGGGCCTGCCCTATCTGGCCAGGAGTCCAGCAGTGTGGGGAGGGAGCCAGGGCCACTGCAGGCAGGGCAGGAAGCAGGAGGTGGAGGCCACAGACTGACTAAGAGTGTCAACACCATCAGACAGGCTGCTGAAACATGGAGGTTACCACTATGGTGGAAAAACTGAAGTGAGTCAACACAAATGCTGACTTGCTAAAAAAAAGAGGCCAAACACTGAGTTACATGTTTTGTAATTAGAACTGGAGATTTACAATCCCTGCCAACAAAGAAAGACTCTCTGACTAGAGGAAATGAGCCTAATGGCAGGTGTTGGATCTTACATGGAGAAGGCACACCTAGCAGGCATGACCTCAGTGACTTCAAACTGGTTTCAGCATCACAGCCCTCAGCACACACATCTTCCCTCCAGGGAGGGGTATGGCGATGAGGGTGGGAGACCCTCCAGGGGTACCTGCTGCAGCTGGGTGTGTGGGGGGCCACCACTACACAGCTGTGTTCTCTATACTTCTGCTTACTTACCAGCATGGGATGGGGTGTGTCCAGGGGTCCAAAGGAAGTGAGAAGCGGGGCCTCCAGGGGCCTACAAGGGATTAGGGGAGGGGGCTTCAGGGGTCCAAAGAGGTGAGTGGCACACCAGTGGTCTGCAGGAGGGGCACTCGGGGACACTCAGTGGCCTTCTGAGAAGAGAAGCCAGCACACTGCACCTGCTGTCCTGCGTCTCAAGATCAGCCCTGAACCTGAGGGACATCATTCTGGGGCATAAGTAGTTGCCACTCCTGCCACAGACACCTGAAGGTTTTACTACTGGAGAACCATGTGGCCTTCGCAGGCCTGGTCCCTTTCTGGGGACCTGTGGAAAATCACACTACTGTACCGCTTGGAGAAGAGCACAGCCCAGGATGCACTGTCCTGACACAGGCCCTTATTGCACAGAACCATCTGAGACCCACCAATCAGTCCCTACAAATCACAGGGAAACCAGCAGCCCTGCAAACCATCCAAGGGCCCTGTTCTCCCTTCCATGGCCCTGGGAAGCACCCAGGAAGCCCACTCTAAGCAGCCTGGCTGAGGGGGCCCTGAAAACTACCTCATGGCCCTGTCTACTCTTCTACTGCCCCAGAAGTAGAAAAAAGGCCCTGTCAACCCAGCCTTAGCCTCAGGAAGCACCCAGGCAACTTGCCCTGAGCCACTCAGCTCCTAGCAAGCAGCCAGGTAGCCTTGTAGTGCAGAGGCAGTTGAGCCCGTCTTCAGAAGCTTCGTCCATGGAACCCCTGAGCAAACACCTGGCCCAGCCCACCCGCCTCAGTCCCTTGAAGCAGCTGGGCAGATCTTCCTGACCATGCAGGACCAAGAGGCCCTGAAAAGTCACCCACACAGCCCTCAGTCACTGACAGGCATGGTGATCCTCTACCAGGCACGTAGTGCCACATTCATCTGGGCTACTGGGGCAGCACCATCTGCCCACAACCCATGGAAACTGACAAATGCCCCACATCTGCAGCCAGGGCACCACACCCAGACTGGCCTGCCCCGCCAAGGCAGTTATATCCTTGCTATGATGCCATCCCACAACCCCACATCTCTCATAGCGCAAACGCTAATTACAGCTGAAGAAGCTATGTGGACACTGCACTAAAATTCACTGGGACCAAGGCCAACCCAGCACATCCGACAAACACCCTGCTAGCAGAGGGCAACCTTTTAGGTGCTTTTAAGCACACTGCCAGCAGAAGCTCTACTACTACAAGAGCCACCCTAAAGGAGTGATGGAGACAGCTCACCTACCAGGTACACACATACCCAATCATTTACACTACAAGCGTGAAGAAAAGTCAGTGTGACACCTACAAGGAACACAATAGCTTGCAAAGACTGAAAGTGTACAGATGGAAAAGTAGATATACCATGCAAGTGGAATCCAAAATTCAGCAGGAGTAGATATATCAGATAAAATGGACTTTAAATCAAAAACTATAAAAAGAGACAAACATTGTCACTATACAATGATAAAAGGATCAATTCAACAAGAGGAAATAATACTTATAAATATACATGCTCCCAGTTTTGGACCACCTAATTATACAAAGCAAATGTGATTAGATCTAACACAGTAATTGTTGTACTTCAACACCCCACTTTCTGCAATGAACATATCATCCAAACCGAAAAGATCAGCAAGGAAACACTAGAGTTAAACTCTACTACAGACCTAATGGACCTAACAGACATTTACAGAGCATTTCACTCAACAGCTTCTTCAGGAAAGGTCATATGCTAGACTACAAAACAAATTTCCAACAAAACCAAACCAAAACAAAAAATTAAAAATCACACCATGTACCTTCTCTAACCACAATGAAGTAACACTAGAAATCAACAAAAGAAAGTTTAGAAATTGTACTAGTACATAGAAATTAAACATTCTCTTGAATGAAGAAATCTTTTGATTTCCTTTTGGGAAGTTTAAAATTTTCTTGAATCAATGAAAGTATAACATACCAAAACCAGTGAGATGCCACAAAGGCAGTACTGAAAGTGAAGTGTATTTGCATTATGATCAATCAAATTTGGGAAACACTGGTGAAGTAAAGGGTCTGCTTGTCGAAATGATTATATCCCTTGATGTTCTTCGACAGAGGACTTACATTCAAAAGAAATACAAGGATAGACTGAGACTTAAGTGCTAAGGCTGACCCATGGACTGTTCTGATCCGTTCTAGGCTCTACTTCCGGGAGGGTTCAGATGTGGTGCGGAGAAGACAGGAGCAGTATGATCATCAGCACCCAAAAGGGGTGGGGGTGGGGGTATAAGGGACACAGGAAGCAACACACTGTAGGGGGCAGCCCAGTCCTTAATGTTCCTGCCATAAAGGTCCCACGGGGTGGGGGACACAGAGCAGAGAGGGCCCAGGGGTTGAGGGGAGTGAAGGAGGCATCCAAGTGCTACGGACTGAATTGCTCCCCCTCCCTAACTTCACATATTGACACTCTAACCCTCTATGTGACTGCATTTGGAGATGAGGCCTTGAAGGAGGTAATTATGGGTGAGTGAGGTCATAAGGATGGGCCCGACCCAGCAGTTCCCAGGCCATGGAGTGAGTAGGGTTCCTCAGAAGGAGCTTAGCATTTTCGGAGACTTGCCATTTGGAAGACCTCTGGGCTGACAGGAGGCCAAAGCATCCACCCTGATGCTGGGACTTGACTTTCCTTTTGTTTTTTTTGTTTTTTTTTTTTTTTTTAATGGTTTTTGAGACAGGCTCTTGCTATGTAGCCCAGGCTGGCCTTAAAGTTGTGGCCATCCTCCTACCTCAGTCTCCCAAGTGCTGGAGTTATAGGCATGTACCACCAGGCCCAGCTGATTTGACTTTTCTGCCCCCAAGTCAGTTGTGATTCTTTGTTATGAAAAATATATTCCAAATTCAGTGTGTTCAAAGAAAGTGTCCAGGAAGGAGTGCCATGTCTCAGAGTCTCTCAACTCCTTGGCAGGAAGGCCTGGGAAGGGCATGTTGGGAACCCATGGTTCCTCCTCCACAGGGACTGACGGCGTGCAGGGCGTTGTTGACCTCTGAGGCCAGCTGCAAGGTAGTCTTAAAGAAGAGCCCCAGACTGGCCTCCCAGGTCCCTTGAACCTGTGGAGAAACCTCTACTGCTCTACAGGGCCTGTGGTAATACTGCACACACCTAATACACAGGGACCTTCTCTCATCCCCAGCCAGGAAGGAAAACAGACACTCACAAAGGTGACTTTGTGTCTGTGAACTGGGCTGCAGCCCACAATTTGGGATTGCAGCCTCTGGTACAGACAGGAAATAGCTGCGCTGCTGGCAGCCCCACTGGCGGCCACAGAGCAGCCTCTGTTTCTTGGTAATTGTCAACAGTTACCTCCACAAGCCCCAAATCCAAGATCCTGCTGGCTCTACACCTCCTCATGATGGTGTGAGAGAAGCCGTGTAGTCCACTCATTGGGTTTCATCTCCTGCCCTGATGGGAAGGGAGGAAATCCCATTAGGAGCGGTGGAAAACCAATCAGCTTCCTCAGGCTGTAGTCACTCATACTTTAAATGGCCATTAGGGGAATATTCTGCTTCTCCAAGTAGAAGTAAACTTGCATGGAAAAAGGGCTTTCTGCCCCTGTTATGAGAATGGTACATTATGGAGCTGCATAGATCTGGTGGAAGCCAAACCCACCAGGAGCAGCACAGACCAGGCAGTGGGCAGTGGTGACCAGCCACAAGGCTGACAAGGGAGGGGTGGCACATCAAAAGGGCACTCACCTACTCCTGGGCACTATTAAATGCTGCCATTTTTAATCCAGCTAAAGGAACAGTGGAGGCCAGTAATCAAAAGCAACACTGCTTTCAGAAGGTAATTATTACATGAAGATTCTAGTTTTATTCAAGATTGAAATATTTTTCAAGTCCAGTGTTTGGAAAAAGTAAATTTCATTCTATGGACAAATTGCAGAAATCTATGGTTCCCTGCTAGGCACTGGGGCCATATGGTGTGTCCGCTCCTTCAATGTCCACTGGCTTTGTGGGTCTTAGTGGGGCTTGGGAAAGCTCACATCCAGCAGGATGCAGAGACTGGTCCAGACCTATATATGGGGCAGCCTATGTGTTCCCAGGCCAAGCCACCAAAGAGAATGGGTGGCTCAGTATTTGTATGGGGTGACATGCTGTGGACCACCACATGGCTGCTGGTCACTGCAATGGGAGGATCTGGGTTGGAGGCCAGTGACTGGGCACAGTCTCAGTAGGCAGACCAGTTAGGCTCAGGCCATCCAGTGGGACCTGCTCAGGTGCAGCCTTCAGAGCCAGGCTGGGGGAACAATGCCAACTGAGCCCTAGGAATCCCAGCTACCAGGGCCCTACAGGCTACCCCACCCTGACTTCATCCCATGCCTCCTTCTGGGCTCCAGGATAGTGCCTGCCTGGTGGTCTGGCCTACTTCCCAGAGAAACTCTTAGGACACCTGACACTCAGGGCCTGCCCTGTGACCTCCCTCTCTGCAGCTCTCTTTGGCCCAGGACCCCTGCCTCCAGGCTCCCCTCATGGCACTGCCTACTGAGACTGTGCCCAGTCACTGGCCTCCAACCCAGATCCTCCCACTGCAGCTCTACATGCTGCTCCTCCACTCTGTGACTGCCTCAGTGGGCAGCAAGGGGAGGTCAGACAGATCCCACAAGGATGACTCCTGAGCATCTCAGGCCTTCCACAGGAAGACCAATTTTGCTGAGAGCCCTGAGCCTGGCCCACAGGGTTGCAGCAGTGTGGAACTCACACTCTGTGCCCACTGGAGATGGCCTGGGCCTCACTGCTTGCAAGACCCACACACACTGATACCCGCACCCAGTCCAGAGCCTGGCCACACAAGCGTAGAGTGTGTGCACTGAGAGGAGCCAGCTGTGAACCCACAGCCGCTGACACAGGAAGGCATTCATGGTAACTTTTTGTCACTGTGATAAAACACCTAAAAATAGGCTCAAAGGAGGGCAGATGTACCTTGCCCCATGGTGCCATTTGTTGGTGCAAGGGCACCGAGGCCTGTGGTGAGGCAGACATCATGGTGGAAGGGCTTGGTGGACCAAAGCTGCTCACTGAGGGGTAGCTGGGAAATAGATATGAAGGGGCTGGGGCAAGATATACCTTTCCAAGGCACACCCCCAGGGACATGCTTCCTTCAACAGGTTCTGCCGCCCAAAGTTTCCATTACTACCCCATAATACCATCAGCCATAAATCAATGGCTTAATCCACTGACGAGGTCAGAGCCCTCGAGATCCAATCCTCTTCCTGAGGACCCCTCCTCTGAACCTGCCACACTGAGGGCTGACCTGTACCCAGGGGGCTTCTGGAGGAGACTCAGGACACACGCCAGAGCACTGTTCTCATGCCTGGCTTACTTCACAGAGCATAGTAGCTGCAAGGTTCATACGTGTTGTAACGTATTGCAGAATTTCTTTTCTTTCTGAGGTTGAATAATATTCCTTTGTGTGCTGCAATGGTAGAGATGTGATTTTTTTCCGAGTCTACAGGTTGGAACCATCATCCCCAGCATGGTGACGATGAAAGGTGGTAAGACCTTCAAGGGAGCGTTCGATGTGGTTCTCATGGGAACTGTACAGTTCTCATGAGGGTTCTTATAAAAAGCGAGCCTGAACCCTCTGCACTCTGTCTTCCTGCCTTGCAGTGTGTTCTCCCTCTTGGATGCCATTCCATCATGATGTGATCAGAGCCAATGCTAAGCTGTTGAGACAATCGGTCTCCAAAACTGAACTAAGCGAGCCTCTTTTCTTTGTAAATTACCCAGTTTCAAGTGTTCTATTATAGCACTGGAAAAACTAATACATATGCATGTACCACATTTTGCTCCTCTACTCATCTGCTGAGAGACCCTTGGGTTGATTCTACATTTTAGCTATTGTGAATAATGCTGACATGAAAATGGGTGGTTAAATCTCTTTTAGGCCCTTCTTTCAATTCTTCAGGGTTTATATGTTGAAAGGGAATTGCTAGAGCATACAGTAACTATTATGGTTGATACATTGTGTCAACTCAAGAAGTTCAGAAGTTTAACAAAGAGATTCAGTAGGGAGCCAGGATCCTTACTTTGTAAATACCCTCATTCTGTGCAAGAGGAGGGCACAGAGATTTTGTGAGTGCTACATATGCCCCGGGGGGGGGGGGCGGCGGGTGGCCTGCATACAATATAAGGGAGGAAAAGAGGCTTGCTCCCTGCCTTTTGCTCTGGCTGCTTTTGCTGGCTGCTACCTTGAAGTGTTGTACCTGTGATATGCCACCCTGCCTTGCAGCCTGTGGATTATGGACTGAAACCTCCACAAAGAGTGAGCTAAATAAACCTTTCCTTCCTTCGTTTTGAGTGTTAGGTATTTTGTCCCAGCAATGAGAAAAAAGTAACCAAGACAGTAACTCTAATTTTTTCAGGCACCGACACAGTGTTTCTCATCGAAACTGCACAATTTTATATCCCTGGAGACGGTGAATGTGCATTCTAACTTTTGTATATCTCTGCCAACTCTTATTTACTGATTGGCAATAGCCATCCCAATAGGCTGAGGCAGCACCTCACTGTGGCTTCGCTTTGCATTTCCCTAATGATAAGTGATGCTAAGGAACTTCTCATGAACTTACTGCAACTACTGTATCTTCCTTGGTGAATAATTATAGGAGTCTCATATAGTCTTGATATTAATCCCTTATGAGATACACAGTAACATCTTGGATTGCGAGTACTCATTTCATGAGTGTTCCACAAGATGAGCAGACATTTCTAACAAAATTTAACTTGATAAATATGCAATTCTTGCAACATGAGTAGCATGTGACAACGAACATCACACAATCACAATAGAGTCAATGATTCTCTCTCTTTCTCTCTGTGGAATTGTGGGTTATCATCTCCCAACACCAAGACGTTATGGAGGAGATCTCATCTGTAGAGGTGCAAGAGAAAAAGATGGAGGAATCCTTGACTTCAAATGAGATTAGAGATGTGTAAAATGTGGGAAACAGTGCAAAATTTTGCAGAGAGAACACTCAAATAAAGCTGTAGCAGTGCAAGTCATCTGTTTAACAACAATGCAATGCCACATTTCTGAAAAATTCTCAAAAGGAGGCAAAAGCAAGTGTCATTGGACAGGTTCCTTGTCACAGTGGCACGAAAAGACAAAGATTTCACTGAGCCAGTAGATAGCATTGATTCTGTTAGGGACAGTAAAAGTCATCCTACATAATATCCCTCCTCTCATCTCCCTCATACCAGGAAGGTTTTCAAAGGTAAGTGGAGGTTAATTTGTTTATTTTTCTTGATACTTTATATTTTCTTTATTATTTTGTACTATATTACATATTGTAATCATTTTATATGAATATTTTGGGGTTATAGAATGAATCATCTGAGTGTTCATTTCTTCTTAAGGGGAAATTCTCTTTGATATGCAAGTGCTTTGGATTATAAGCACGTTTTCGGAATGAATTATGCTCCCAAACCAAGGTTTTACTTATGATTTACAAACATTTTCTCCCACTTTGTGGATTGCCGTTTCACTCCATTGACTGTGTTCTTAGATGCACAGAAGTTTTAAATGTTGTATACTCTAATTTATCTATCTTTTTTCTTTTGTTTCCTACGCTTTTGGCAAGAAATCATTACTACACGCAATGCTGTGAAGTGTTTACTGTTTTCTTCTAAGAGTGTTACAGTTTTTAGTGTTAGGTGTAGGTCTTTGAGTCCCTTTAATTTTTTGTGTAAAGTGAAAATACGGGTATAGGTGTGTTCTGCTTATGGCCAGAAGATTTCTTTTTGAATAGAGATCTGAAGTGATTTTACTTTTACTTCCTTCACTTCGAGCCAATCACGAAATTTCACAGTGATGTCATACGTATTCTGGGGTGGCAGAAGGGAGGGTACTGCTTTGAATCAGTGCTGTGACCCAACTGGGTCAGGGAGGTGTAAGAAGGACAGGTCTCACGGGAGGGGTGGGGGCAGGAGGAGATGAGGGCCCCACCAGCAGGCAGGCGATGCGCCGTAAGCTCAAGAGCTGGAAGGAAGTGTCCTGGTGGCTTCTGACCTACACAGCTCGCCAGGACATTCCCATGGTAGCCAGTGCGTTGTTGCTCAGCTTGGCTGCCTTGGAGACACCCTCAGTGGAGACAGAGTTGCCTTGTTCTGCAGCTCACCTTTTTCACAACAATTTGGCCCTTTGTGCTTCCAACTGATCTTCCACTTTGATTTCCATGCTTCTGTGAACTCTTTCCCAAAGGTCAACAGCATCAAGGACACGTCATCCAGGATGTGCCCAAAAGTTGCTTCCAACTCGGTAAGGCCATCGCTTACCTGGTGAACAGTTCCAAAGCTCAAAGTGAGCCATCACCAAGTGGATGATCTCTTGGTGACAGACTGGCACACACTCACCACAGTTCTCTCTGGTGCTGATGAAGATGCAAGGAAGCTGCTAGCGATGGACTGGAAAAGAACATGCAGTGAGATACTGTGCTCAGCCCTGTGCGGCTGTGATGACCGGCACATTACGTGTTTGAGAGAAGCAGTCAAAAATACAGTGCTGAAGATGACAGCTCTGCAGAAGCATCCATATTCTACAAGGCAGAGAGTAACCACCCCTTCTGAGATGCTGAAGCCCAGCTGAGTTTGCTGTATCTCCTCCTGCTGGACTCTCTTGCCTGCTTCCTCCTGGCCCCAGAGTGAACTCCCCAGTCAGGTGCACCCTAATTTTTATTTTTTTGTAGAAAATGATAAACTGATTTCACATTCGAATGGAAATGCAAAGGACAAAGAAGAGCAAATTTGGACAGTTAATGCTAACCGACTACAAGAATTTTAAAACAAAAGAGTAAACGAAAAATTTGTAAATGTCAACAGGTCAACGCGAGAAGAGACAGACTAGATAAACCAACACAGTTAGGGCACTGATTGTGATGACAGAAAGGCCTGTCTTTCACCAATGACTGTATCGACTGGATATCCACAGGCCAAATCATGAAAATGTGTCCTCCCAAATTCTTCTGAAGGCCTAATCCCTGATTCAATGGGATCTGAGGTGAGCCTCTGATGGCTTCCCAGATTCGGACAAAGGCAGGGTAAGGGGTTAGTCACCGTGGACTCAGTCTCTGACTCTACCCTGTCATGTGAGGACTTGGAGGAGGAAGTGGCCATCTGCAAGCCTAGAAGAGGGGCTAGGCAGGAAGGGAGCGCTGCCAGTCCCTGATCTGAGACTTCCCAGCCTCCAGAACTGTGCTAAGCTGCTCTTGTTTAAGCCATCTGATGCATGGAATTTGGTTTTGACAACCTGAGTTGAGTATGACAACAACTTGGGCCATATGCCAAAATTAAGGCAGGAAAACGGACCTGCATGAAAAACCTAAAACATACAATTTTCAGGGGAAAACACATGAGAAAACATTATGAACTTGATTAGCCAAAGATTTCTTAGATTTAACACCAAAGCACAACCCCTAAAAGGAATACTGATAAGTTGGATTTCCTCAAAAATTAAAACTTCTCTTTGAATAAAAGAGCAAAATGACAAGCCACAGACACAGAAAATATTTTCAAAGTCTATATCTGATAAAGGATTTGTATCCACAATACATAAATGTTAAAAACTCAAAATTAAGAATACGAACAATAAAATAATGGACAAAGACATTTGAACACTTTACCAAAGAAGATGTATGAGTAGCAAAATAGCCCATAATAGCCCATTAATCAGTAGGGAAGTGAAAATTAAAGCTACAATGAGGTACTGCTACATACCCAATACATACTTTTTAATTTGTAACTCAGACTTCTTCCTCAAATAATCAAGCGTAATTTTTACAAATATAATAGTTACTTTTAAGTTGTTTTAAATGGATATAGCTATGAAAATAATAAAGGGAAATTAATTTTTTTCATTAAAAAAATCAAAACAAAAAACAAATTTTCAGTAGACATAAAACCTAACCACCAGGGCATGATTCTAAGTTCACACAAGGTCAATGACTTTTTGGCCTCCCATGAAAATCCTCGGCAAGGTCCAGTGCCTTCTGTAACTTGGCTCCTGCTGGCTCAGACCACCCAGAGAGGCGGGAGCAACACTACCATCTAGCTTGCAGAGGTGCAGTCCTTGGGAGCCCTGGGTCAGCCTGTGTCTGCCATGAGCATGCTCCAAGGCCCACCAGGAGCGCACCACCACTTCACAGCACACAGTCCCGTGACAGGAAGGGCTGTGTTCAACTGCAACCTGCACAGGAAAAACTGTCCTGTCAAAAGGAAGCAATGGCTTCTGCCTGCCCCCAGAAGGCCAGACACCCCGGCAGGAGCAACCAAGACAATCACCAATCTGATGACACCCACAGCTGCTTGTTTAAATATAGCAGCTCAGATCTGAGACAGTGGGTGCTGGTTTTCCCTATGTCTGGTCTCCAACTGGCACGCCCACTGCCACGTCCAACCTGTACCTGCTGCCTCATCCACTCTCTGCCCTCTGCCACATCTACCCTGTGCCGCTCTGAAGCCACCCTGCTGTCAACACTGCGCATGGCCACCCTGGCTCCATCAAACATGTCAGGGGCATACTATGGAGACTGAAAAGCCTTAGCAATCCCGAGTATGCTTCATACCCCATGCTGGCATCGTGGGAGGGAATGGGCATCATCTAAACTATGAATCTCTATGGAGCCCCACTAGCACTGTGTAGTCACCGACACGTGGACGCAGAGAAGATGCAGACTGCATCCAACAGCACATTCTCAGGCCTGGGGCAGGACGTG
This sequence comes from Dasyprocta punctata, assembly GCA_004363535.1. Classification (NCBI taxonomy): domain Eukaryota; kingdom Metazoa; phylum Chordata; class Mammalia; order Rodentia; family Dasyproctidae; genus Dasyprocta; species Dasyprocta punctata. The sequence continues at coordinate 4,887 of RJWM01009750.1, read as the reverse complement.
GTCTGGGCACTAATAAGTAACTTCTCCAACAAGGACAGTCACCGACTCACCCATGGCCACACGCATCAAGAACAAACACCTGAGGGATGTCACCTGCATAGCCACCCACATCAAGGACCAACAGCCACAGGTGTCACCCACACAGCCAGTTGTAATGAGGATAAACAGCCATGGCTGTCACTCGCACAGCCAGCCACCTGCATCGAGGACCCACAGCCATCACCTGTGTCAGCAGCTGGTCTGGTGCCAGCTGGTTGATCCAACGTGTGTAACGTGCAGTGGAGTCCGGGGGATCTCTCCTTACTTGGCACCCTATGATCTGTGAAAACAACAGACAGTGCTTAGGTAGCCTCGTGACAGGTGTGTCATTCCCATATGTGGGTCTGAGGCCATGTGGAACACGTGTGTCCAGACACAGCCTAACTGAAATCTCTGGGCTCTGAAGAAGAGGGGTGCCTGAGCCCAGGCAGGGCTTGGCTCAGGAAGGCACCTTCTACATCTATGTGCCCAGACCATGGGACCACTTTCCTAGAGAACTGCCCCAACTCAGCACACATCCTGGCTCTCACTCCTAGTCCCCAGTATCACCTGGGGTGGCACCACACAGGCTCTCTGGCTTCCTATCTCCTTCCACCCTCAATCACAGTCCCCACCCCCGGCCTCAAACACAGTCCCCTCCGTCTCCCTCCCCAGGTCCTCACCTCTGCCCAGCACTGGCTGCCGGCGCCCCATGATCTAGACAAACTGCCCATGGGCCTCCCAGCAGAAGCCCAAGCTTTTCCGTCTCCAGCACGGACATAGCTCAGGCCAGGCCGCTGGCTTGAAGCAAACTGTCTTCACTTAGCTGGAGCCCCTCCTTGTGGGGCAGGGGGAGGCAGAGGGAATACAGCACCCAGCCAGTGGTGAGCCCTCCTCACAGGCTGTATGAGGATTCTAAGAGAGCTGAGGGTAGAAAGGACAGAGGGAAAACAGCTCTGCAGTCCCAGAAACCTCATCCTCCCTCACTGTGAGATGAAGCTGAGTGTGGGTCATAAAGGAAGTTCAGCCACCTCCTCACCTGGCTGCAGATCCAGCAGCTCCTGTCCCTGGTACAGAGCCCCCTGGATATTGTGACACTGACAGGTGGCCACTCATCCATACTTTGGGAGGGGATTTAGAGAAAGCTGACCATCAGTCCCCAAGTGTCCATCTGGCCAGAGGCCACAGGACAGGACTGATGCACTGCTACACCTTCCCATGGCTTCTGTCTGTGGGATGCTGTCATCCTGCCTCCACCCTGATGTCTTCTGCACTCCCAAAGTGGGACATCCCATCCCACAACCCCTGTACCATGCTTCTGCTCAAAGACCCCATGGGAAAGGTCCCTTCTAGCCACCTCAGGGCCCCACAGAGCAAACACGGACTCTGATTCCATCCTACCCCATCCAGAACTGATCTCTGCTCTGAATGTTCAGGAAATAAGTGATAAATAGGAATAAATGTTACACTTGGAGTGGCATAACGATACCCAGAATCTAAAACCCTAAGGTTCTGCTGTGATTTATACACAACTGTACAATTTATGAAAGCTGTCATCAAAAGTCTTTCCTTTCTCATTAAATGGTTTTCTTGAAAATGCCTTAAGGAAATAATGACCAAGTAGGATCAGATACCCAGCATTCATTTCATTCTTCCAGAGCAAACTACAAATACAACTGACAAACCACCAACCAGCAACTGCAGATTAGGGCTTTGCAGGTCACAACCTAAATCCAGCACCACGGTAACAACTTTTCTAGGCTGGCCTTGTTGTTGCAGTCACACCGTTAAGACATCTTGGGTCAGGGATATAGCTCAGCAGCTCAGTGCTTGCCTTGCAAGCACAAGGTCCTGAGTTCAATTCCCAGTACAAAAAAAAAAAAAAAGATATATAGAAGGCCAGGGAGCACAAAGAACAAAGATGCTCCACCTACTCTGCAGCTGGGGGAACATGTGCCACAGGGTTCTCCACACACGGTGGATGCAGCCTCCAGAGGATTAATGAGGTCAGCAAGAAAAGTCACAGCCTATACTTCTAAGTCAGACAGACTTCAGAGCTGTCTAAGACATTGATGGTTTGCATTTTTTCCTAAACATCAGTGTGCATCAAGACAGATGCAATGGATAACTGCAACAGGGGCTGATCTGCTGTGTCAAGATAATGAAAACATCACTCTCTAAATGTCAGCATTCATGACAAGACTCTCCACAAGTTCCCATGTACAAATACAGTTAAAGACTCAGAAGCTGTCATTTGCAGCTATATAAAGGTCTCTGTGAGTGAAAGACATAGGACCTATGTACAGAAGGACACTGGCCCAGTTGCACAGACAGGCCTGGCCGGGGTCTGTGGCCTTTAACCTGTCAGGCTAGCATGACCATAGCATGGGCCACACAGATGGCTGGGGTCTGGGCCCCAGGTGAGCGTGCATATGGCTGGGCCAGAATATAGAGGCCTACTTCTGGCAGTTTCATGGCAGTAGGCACAGTCTGAACCCTGGGAAGTGGATACATTTCTTGATATCATGCTATTCCTTTCTTGTGACCTCCACAGGCAATATTACCATACCCATCAGAGCCACAGCAAGGAGTTTCTGGAAACCCAGGATTCTGCCCTTCCCTCATATAATCTGACAGAAATTCACCCAACAGGACTTGTTTCCATTTCTTCCTCTTCCCAAAAAAGGGCCTAGGTTTCCCTCCAAAAAGAAAAAACAGTTTGGGCATCTCAACCCTCTTCTTGTGAGACCGAGAAGCTTCTGGAGCTGGGATAGACAGCCCTGAATCATCAGTGGTGTGATGTGGGCCAGCCCCAGGGCCTGGTGTGGATGGTGCTCTGGTGGCCCCATAGTGGCATCTGCTGTTGCAACACTATGGGGTATTTCTAACATCTCTCATGCCCATAAACTTTAAAAAAGCAACTTCTGGAGTCTGTGGTCACTGACTGCTGTGAATACATGTATTTACACAGACTTGCCGTTCTTAAACACATTGGGCACATGAGCCTTTCCAGGATCTTCTGAAAGCTGCAGCACTCTCCTACCCTCCCTGAAAGGTGCCCCATGTGGAAGCCCCCCAGTCACCCTGGGACCTCTGCCCCAACCTCTGCACCCACAACAGATGCAGCTGCAGGGATCCCCCATGCTCCCAGAAGCTGACTTGCATTCTCTGTACTTCCTATGTGCTTCCACACTCTACACTCACCACTGCCTACAGCACCTCGGGCTGCTGTGCCCAAGTCAAGCCCACACTTACATCCTGCAATCCTGTGCTCAGGTGGCTGAGGCCTCCCACAGCAAAGATGAGCACCTACCTGCCTGCTGAAGAGAGTAGCCAGTGTCAGAGGCAGCAGTGAGGGCCTGGCGTGAGCTGGGAAGGGCAGGGCAGGAGACCTGAGGGGCCATGCAGTGAGCTGGGCACAACCCTCCTTGGCTGGTGCCACCCTGAGAGCCACAGAGCAGCTGCAGGACTGCAGGTTCCCAGGTGCAGCTGGAGCGAGGTTCCTATCTTCCTACAGCATACTCTAAGGATGTGTTTGCATTAATAACATTTAAACTTAAATAGTACAATTAGCAATTCCAACTCAAGGAATAAGCGTCTTCAGCATCCATCTAGGCCTGGTGCCACAGGCCTACAACTTGACTCTAGGAGGCTGAGGTAGGATGGTCCCAAGTTCAAGGCCAGTTTGGACAACTTAGTGGTTTAGCAAGACTTCTGTCTCAGAAATAAAAAGGGCTGAGGATAGGTCTCCTAGTTCAATGCCCTGTAATGCACACACACCAAAAATAAACAAACATCCCACTTAGCCCAAACACTCTCCCCTGACAACTTCCAGTGAGGCCACAGCCTATTCTGGGTCAGCAGCTACACAGGAAAGGACACACTGCAGCATCAATTCAAATCTCTGAAACTTCAAGGGAAGCCGAGGACACCAAGGGTGTGAGGACAGAGGCCAAGACAGGCCCCCAGGAATCGGGGCATCAGGCAATGCTGAGGCCGGAACATGTGCGGGAGGGGCATGGCTCTGAGCAAGGTGTCTGGGTGAGGGTTGCCACAGCTCTCAGCTGTCTTCATGTCAAGAACTCAGCTGCTATTCAACCAGCCCTTCCACATCCATTTTCAAGTGAGAGCTGCTGTCCAAAATGAGAAGCACACTCTTCTGCAAGAAAGACCCCTCAGTGCTTAGAGAGCTGCCGCCCCAAACCCCTCCCAGCACACACGCTCTTTATACCCTGAGGAAACCCCTCTTCAAGAGCTGATCTGCACTTCAGCAAGGTTGTGGCCCAGCGGATGTGGCACTTACGCTGGTTGGGTGCTGCTCCGCAGCTTGGTGTTGCAGCCTCACTCTCTGCGGCATCATCACATCGTCCTGTGGAAAAAGCACATTTTAAACTCACATAGAGCCACTCTGACAAGGCGATAAGGAGGAGGTGAGCAGCCCAGTAACAGAGAAGACCCTCTGGTCAGCAGGGAAAGAACCTGCCCCATGATGGCCAGAAAACAACATTCTGACAATTCCCATGTGACTGAGGAGGTGGGGTGACAAGGATACTCCTGCATGCTTCCAGGAGGGGATGCCACTGCTCTGAGAGATGCCTCAGCATCGTCCAGAAAAGCCGGGCTACAGAGCTCCAGCCCTGTGTAGATCAAGCCCCACCTAAGTAAGACACATGCAGGGACGTTCACAGAGCACTGCAGGAGTGGAACACTCAAGGTCCATAAATCCAGACCCAGAACAAGGCACACACTTTACCATGCATCACGCACACTACCACTTTCAACATTTATTTGGTGTTGAACTAAGTTATGGCTGCTCACAACATCAATCAACCCCACAGACCTAACAGTGCATGAAGAGGCTACAACACA